>CAWWDY010002001.1:0-57023 GCA_963942605.1 Poecilus cupreus
CAGAAACATAGAAAAACGCTGTTTTCAACTATTCAAACTGATAAATTAATGTTTCTTCCGTGCGAAACGGCGATTTATGAGAAATGACGATAAAATTGCTGTTTTAAACTTGCAAAAACATAGAAAAACGCTGTTTTCAACTGTTCAAACTGATAAATTCATGTTTCTTTCGTGCGAAACGGCGATTTATGAGAAATGACGATAAAATTGCTGTTTTAAACTTGCAAAAACATAGAAAAACGCTGTTTTCAACTATTCAAAGTGATAAATTCATATTTCTTTCGTGCGAAACGGTGATTTATGAGAAATGACAATAAAATTGCTGTTTTTAACTTGCAAAAACATAGAAAAACCCTGTTTTCAACTATTCAAACTAATAAATTCATGTTTTATCGTGCGAAACGGCGATTTATGAGAAAAGACTATAAAATTGCAGTTTTAAACTTGCAAAAACATAGAAAAACGCTGTTTTCAACTATTCAAACTGATAAATTCATGTTTCTTACGTTCGAAACGGTGGATTTTTGTGAAATTACGATAAAATTGCTGTTTAAAACTTGCAAAAACATTGAAAAACGCTGTTTTCAACTATTCAAACTGACAAATTCATGTTTCTTTCGTGTGAAACGGCGATTTATGAGAAATGACGATAAAATTGCTGTTTTAAACTTGCAAAAAACATAAAAAAACGCTGTTTTTAACTATTCAAACTGATAAATTCAGCTTTCTTTCGTGCGAAACGGCGATTTATGAGAAATGACCATAAAATTGCTGTTTTAAACTTGCAAAAACATAGAAAAACGCTGTTTTTAACTATTCAAACTGACAAATTCATGCTTCTTTCGTGCGAAACGGCGATTTATGAGAAATGACGATAAAATTGCTGTTTTAAACTTGCAAAAACATAGAAAAACTCTGTTTTCAACTGTTCAAACTGATAAATTCATGTTTTTTTCGTGCGAAACGGCGATTTATGAGAAATGACGACAAAATTGCTGTTTTAAACTTGCAGAAACATAGAAAAACGCTGTTTTCAACTATTCAAACTGATAAATTCATGTTTCTTCCGTGCGAAACGGCGATTTATGAGAAATGACGATAAAATTGCTGTTTTAAACTTGCAAAAACATTGAAAAACGCTGTTTTCAACTGTTGAAACTGATAAATTCATGTTTCTTTCGTGCGAAACGGCGATTTTTGAGAAATGACGATAAAATCGCTGTTTTAAACTTGCAAAAACATAGAAAAACGCTGTTTTCATCTATTCAAACTGATAAATTCATATTTCTTTCGTGCGAAACGGATATTTATGAGAAATGACAATAAAATTGCTGTTTTAAACTTGCAAAAACATAGAAAAACGCTGTTTTCAACTATTTAAACTGACAAATTCATGTTTCTTCCGTGCGAAACGGCGATTTATGGGAAACGACGATAAAATTGCTGTTTTAAACTTGCAAAAACATAGAAAAACGCAGTTTTGAACTATTCAAACTGACAAATTCATGTTTCTATCGTGCGAAACGGCGATTTATGAGAAAAGACGTTAAATTTGCTTTTTTAAACTTGCAAAAACATAGAAAAACGCTGTTTTTTACTATTCAAACTGACAAATTCATGTTTCTTCCGTGCAAAACGGCGATTTATGAGAAATGACGATAAAATTGCTGTTTTAAACTCGCAAAAACATAGAAAAACGCTGTTTTCAACTATTTAAACTGACAAATTCATGTTTCTTCCGTGCGAAACGGCGATTTATGAGAAACGACGATAAAATTGCTGTTTTAAACTTGCAAAAACATAGAAAAACGCTTTTTTTAAAAACTCAAACTGATAAATTCATGTTTCTTTCGTGCGAAACGGCGATTTATGAGAAATGACGATAAAATTGCTGTTTTAAACTTGCAAAAACATAGAAAAACGCTGTTTTCAACTGTTCAAACTGATAAATTCATGTTTCTTTCGTGCGAAACGGCGATTTATGAGAAATGACGATAAAATTGCTGTTTTAAACTTGCAAAAACATAGAAAAACGCTGTTTTGAACTATTCAAACTGACAAATGCTTGTTTCTTTCGTGCGCAACGGCGATTTATGATAAATGACGATAAAATTGCTGTTTTAAACTTGCAAAAACATAGAAAAACGCTGTTTTTAACTATTCAAACTGATAAATTCAGGTTTCTTTCGTGCGAAACGGCGATTTATGAGAAATGACGATAAAATTGCTGTTTTAAACTTGCAAAAACATAGAAAAACGCTGTTTTGAACTATTCAAACTGACAAATTCATGTTTCTTTCATGCGAAACATCGATTTATGAGAAAAGACTATAAAATTGCTGTTTTAAACTTGCAAAAACATAGAAAAACGCTGTTTTCAACTATTCAAACTGATAAATTCATGTTTCTTTCGTGCGAAACCGCGATTTATGAGAAATGACGATAAAATTGCTGTTTTAAACTTGCAAAAACAGAGAAAAACGCTGTTTTCAACTATTCAAACTGATAAATTCATGTTTCTTACGTTCGAAACGGTGGATTTTTCTGAAATCACGATAAAATTGCTGTTTTAAACTTGCAAAAACATAGAAAAACGCTGTTTTCAACTATTCAAACTAACAAATTCATGTTTCTTCCGTTCAAAACGGCTATTTATGAGAAATGACGATAAAATTGCTGTTTTAAACTTGCAAAAACATAGAAAAAACGCTGTTTTCAACTATTCAAACTGATAAATTCATGTTTCTTACGTTCGAAACGGTGGATTTTTGTGAAATTACGATAAAATTGCTGTTTTAAACTTGCAAAAACATTGAAAAACGCTGTTTTCAACTATTCAATCTGACAAATTCATGTTTCTTTCGTGTGAAACGGCGATTTATGAGAAATGACGATAAAATTGCTGTTTTAAACTTGCAAAAACATAAAAAAACGCTGTTTTTAACTATTCAAACTGATAAATTCAGGTTTCTTTCGTGCGAAACGGCGAATTATGAGAAATGACGATAAAATTGCTGTTTTAAACTTGCAAAAACATAGAAAAACGCTGTTTTTAACTATTTAAACTGACTAATTTATGCTTTTTTCGTGCGAAACGGCGATTTTTGAGAAATGACGATAAAATTGCTGTTTTAAACTTGCAAAAACATAGAAAAACGCTGTTTTGAACTATTCAAACTGACAAATGCATGTTTCTTTCGTGCGCAACGGCGATTTATGATAAATGACTATAAAATTGCTGTTTTAAACTTGCAAAAACATAGAAAAACGCTGTTTTTAACTATTCAAAACGATAAATTCAGGTTTCTTTCGTGCTAAACGGCGATTTATGAGAAATGACGATAAAATTGCTGTTTTAAACTTGCAAAAACATAGAAAAACGCTGTTTTCAACTGTTCAAACTGATAAATTCATGTTTCTTTCGTGCGAAACGGCGATTTATGAGAAATGACGATAAAATTGCTGTTTTAAACTTGCAAAAACATAGAAAAACCTTGTTTTCAACTATTCAAACTGATAAATTCATATTTCTTTCGTGCGGAACGGTGATTTATGAGAAATGACAAAAAAAATTGCTGTTTTTAACTTGCAAAAACATAGAAAAACCCTGTTTTCAACTATTTAAACTGATAAATTCATGTTTCTTACGTTCGAAACGGTGGATTTTTGTGAAATTACGATAAAATTGCTGTTTTATACTTGCAAAAACATAGAAAAACGCTGTTTTCAACTATTCAAACTAACAAATTCATGTTTCTTCCGTGCGAAACGGCTATTTATGAGAAATGACGATAAAATTGCTGTTTTAAACTTGCAAAAACATAGAAAAACGCTATTTTCAACTACTCAAACTGATAAATTCATGTTTCTTTCGTGCGAAACGGCGATTTATGAGAAATGACGATAAAATTGCTGTTTTAAACTTGCAAAAACATAGAAAAACGCTGTTTTCAACTGTTCAAACTGATAAATTCATGTTTCTTTCGTGCGAAACGGCGATTTATGAGAAATGACGATAAAATTGCTGTTTTAAACTTGCAAAAACATAGAAAAACGCTGTTTTGAACTATTCAAACTGACAAATGCTTGTTTCTTTCGTGCGCAACGGCGATTTATGATAAATGACGATAAAATTGCTGTTTTAAACTTGCAAAAACATAGAAAAACGCTGTTTTTAACTATTCAAACTGATAAATTCAGGTTTCTTTCGTGCGAAACGGCGATTTATGAGAAATGACGATAAAATTGCTGTTTTAAACTTGCAAAAACATAGAAAAACGCTGTTTTGAACTATTCAAACTGACAAATTCATGTTTCTTTCATGCGAAACATCGATTTATGAGAAAAGACTATAAAATTGCTGTTTTAAACTTGCAAAAACATAGAAAAACGCTGTTTTCAACTATTCAAACTGATAAATTCATGTTTCTTTCGTGCGAAACCGCGATTTATGAGAAATGACGATAAAATTGCTGTTTTAAACTTGCAAAAACAGAGAAAAACGCTGTTTTCAACTATTCAAACTGATAAATTCATGTTTCTTACGTTCGAAACGGTGGATTTTTCTGAAATCACGATAAAATTGCTGTTTTAAACTTGCAAAAACATAGAAAAACGCTGTTTTCAACTATTCAAACTAACAAATTCATGTTTCTTCCGTTCAAAACGGCTATTTATGAGAAATGACGATAAAATTGCTGTTTTAAACTTGCAAAAACATAGAAAAACGCTGTTTTCAACTATTCAAACTGATAAATTCATGTTTCTTACGTTCGAAACGGTGGATTTTTGTGAAATTACGATAAAATTGCTGTTTTAAACTTGCAAAAACATTGAAAAACGCTGTTTTCAACTATTCAATCTGACAAATTCATGTTTCTTTCGTGTGAAACGGCGATTTATGAGAAATGACGATAAAATTGCTGTTTTAAACTTGCAAAAACATAAAAAAACGCTGTTTTTAACTATTCAAACTGATAAATTCAGGTTTCTTTCGTGCGAAACGGCGAATTATGAGAAATGACGATAAAATTGCTGTTTTAAACTTGCAAAAACATAGAAAAACGCTGTTTTTAACTATTTAAACTGACTAATTTATGCTTTTTTCGTGCGAAACGGCGATTTTTGAGAAATGACGATAAAATTGCTGTTTTAAACTTGCAAAAACATAGAAAAACGCTGTTTTGAACTATTCAAACTGACAAATGCATGTTTCTTTCGTGCGCAACGGCGATTTATGATAAATGACTATAAAATTGCTGTTTTAAACTTGCAAAAACATAGAAAAACGCTGTTTTTAACTATTCAAAACGATAAATTCAGGTTTCTTTCGTGCTAAACGGCGATTTATGAGAAATGACGATAAAATTGCTGTTTTAAACTTGCAAAAACATAGAAAAACGCTGTTTTCAACTGTTCAAACTGATAAATTCATGTTTCTTTCGTGCGAAACGGCGATTTATGAGAAATGACGATAAAATTGCTGTTTTAAACTTGCAAAAACATAGAAAAACCTTGTTTTCAACTATTCAAACTGATAAATTCATATTTCTTTCGTGCGGAACGGTGATTTATGAGAAATGACAAAAAAAATTGCTGTTTTTAACTTGCAAAAACATAGAAAAACCCTGTTTTCAACTATTTAAACTGATAAATTCATGTTTCTTACGTTCGAAACGGTGGATTTTTGTGAAATTACGATAAAATTGCTGTTTTATACTTGCAAAAACATAGAAAAACGCTGTTTTCAACTATTCAAACTAACAAATTCATGTTTCTTCCGTGCGAAACGGCTATTTATGAGAAATGACGATAAAATTGCTGTTTTAAACTTGCAAAAACATAGAAAAACGCTATTTTCAACTACTCAAACTGATAAATTCATGTTTCTTTCGTGCGAAACGGCGATTTATGAGAAATGACGATAAAATTGCTGTTTTAAACTTGCAAAAACATAGAAAAACGCTGTTTTCAAACTGATAAATTCATATTTCTTTCGTGTGAAACGGCAATTTTTGAGAAATGACGGTAAAATTGCTGGTTTAAACTTGCAAAAACAAATAAAAACGCTGTTTTGAACTATTCAAACTGACAAATTCATGTTTCTTTCGTGTGAAACGGCGATTTATGAGAAATGACGATTGCTGTTTTAAACTTGCAAAAACATAGAAAAACGCTGTTTTTAACTATTCAAACTGAAAAATTCAGGTTTCTCTCGTTCGAAACGGTGGATTTTTGTGAAATCACGATAAAACTGCTGTTTTAAACTTGCAAAAACAAAGAAAACGCTGTTTTCAACTATTCAAATTGATAAATTCATGTTTCTTTCGTGCGAAACGGCGATTTATGAGAAATGACGATAATATTGCTGTTTTAAACTTGCAAAAACATAGAAAAACGCTGTTTTGAACTCTTCAAACTGACAAATTCATGTTTCTTTCGTGTGAAACGGCGATTTATGAGAAATGACGATAAAATTGCTGTTTTAAACTTGCAAAAACATTAAAAAACGCTGTTTTCAACTATTCAAATAAATAAATCGCCGTTACGCACGAAAGAAACATGAATTTATCAGTTTAAGTAGTTGAAAATAGCGTTTTTCTATGTTTTTGCATGTTTAAAACAGCAATTTTATCGTCATTTCTCATAAATAGCCGTTTCGCACGGAAGAAACGGTGGATTTTTGTGGAATCACGATAAAATTGCTGTTTTAAACTTGCAAAAACATAGAAAAACGCTGTTTTCAACTATTCACACTGACAAATTCATGTTTCTTCCGTGCGAAACGGTTATTTATGAGAAATGACGATAAAATTGCTGTTTTAAACTTGCAATAACATAGAAAAACGCTATTTTCAACTACTCAAACTGATAAATTCATGTTTCTTTCGTGCGTAACGGCGATTTATGAAAAATAACGATAAAATTGCTGTTTTAAACTTGCAAAAACATAGAAAAACGCTGTTTTCAACTGTTCAAACTGATAAATTCATGTTTCTTTCGTGCGAAACGGCGATTTATAAGAAATGACGATAAAATTGCTGTTTTAAACTTGCAGAAACATAGAAAAACGCTGTTTTGAACTATTCAAACTGACAAATGCATGTTTCTTTCGTGCGCAACGGCGATTTATGATAAATGACGATAAAATTGCTGTTTTAAACTTGCAAAAACATAGAAAAACGCTGTTTTTAACTATTCAAACCGATAAATTCAGGTTTCTTTCGTGCGAAACGGCGATTTATGAGAAATGACGATAAAATTGCTGTTTTAAACTTGCAAAAACATAGAAAAACGCTGTTTTGAACTATTCAAACTGACAAATTCATGTTTCTTTCATGCGAAACGTCGATTTATGAGAAATGACGATAAAATTGCTGTTTTAAAGTTGCAAAAACATAGAAAAACGCTGTTTTCAACTATTCAAACTGATAAATTCATGTTTCTTTCGTGCGAAACGGCGATTTATGAGAAATGACGATAAAATTGCTGTTTTAAACTTGCAAAAACATAGAAAAACGCTGTTTTCAACTATTCAAACTGATAAATTCATGTTTCTTACGTTCGAAACGGTGGATTTTTGTGAAATCACGATAAAATTGCTGTTTTAAACTTGCAAAAACATAGAAAAACGCTGTTTTCAATTATTCAAACTAACAAATTCATGTTTCTTCCGTGCGAAACGGCTATTTATGAGAAATGACGATAAAATTGCTGTTTTAAACTTGCAAAAACATAGAAAAACGCTGTTTTCAACTATTCAAACTGATAAATTCATATTTCTTTCGTGCGAAACGGTGATTTATGAGAAATGACAAAAAAAATTGCTGTTTTTAACTTGCAAAAACATAGAAAAACCCTGTTTTCAACTATTCAAACTGATAAATTCATGTTTCTTTCGTGCGAAATGGTTATTTATGAGAAATGACGATAAAATTGCTGTTTTAAACTTGCAAAAACATAGAAAAACGTTGTTTTCAACTGTTCAAACTGATAAATTCATGTTTCTTCCGTGCGAAACAGCGATTTATGAGAAATGACGATAAAATTGCTGTTTTAAACTTGCAAAAACATAGAAAAACGCTGTTTTCAACTGTTCAAACTGATAAATTCATGTTTCTTTCGTGCGAAACGGCGATTTATGAGAAATGACGATAAAATTGCTGTTTTAAACTTGCAAAAACATAGAAAAACGCTGTTTTCAACTATTTAAACTGATAAATTCATATTTCTTTCGTGCGAAACGGTGATTTATGAGAAATGACAAAAAAAATTGCTGTTTTAACTTGCAAAAACATAGAAAAACCCTGTTTTCAACTATTCAAACTGATAAATTCATGTTTCTTACGTTCGAAACGGTGGATTTTTGTGAAATCACGATAAAATTGCTGTTTTATACTTGCAAAAACATAGAAAAACGCTGTTTTCAACTATTCAAACTAACAAATTCATGTTTCTTCCGTGCGAAACGGCTATTTATGAGAAATGACGATAAAATTGCTGTTTTAAACTTGCAAAAACATAGAAAAACGCTATTTTCAACTAATCAAACTGATAAATTCATGTTTCTTTCGTGCGTAACGGCGATTTATGAAAAATAACGATAAAATTGCTGTTTTAAACTTGCAAAAACATAGAAAAACGCTGTTTTCAATTGTTCAAACTGACAAATTCATGTTTCTTCCGTGCGAAACGGCAATTTTTGAGAAATGACGGTAAAATTGCTGGTTTAAACTTGCAAAAACAAATAAAAACGCTGTTTTGACCTATTCAAACTGACAAATTCATGTTTCTTTCGTGTGAAACGGCGATTTATGAGAAATGACGATTGCTGTTTTAAACTTGCAAAAACATAGAAAAACGCTGTTTTGAACTATTAAACTGACAAATTCATGTTTCTTTTGTGCGAAACGGCGATTTATGAGAAATGACCATAAAATTGCTGTTTTAATCTTGCAAAAACAAAGAAAACGCTGTTTTCAACTATTCAAATTGATAAATTCATGTTTCTTTCGTGCGAAACGGCGATTTATGAGAAATGACGATAATATTGCTGTTTTAAACTTGCAAAAACATAGAAAAACGCTGTTTTGAACTATTCAAACTGACAAATTCATGTTTCTTTCGTGTGAAACGGCAATTTATGAGAAATGACGATAAAATTGCTGTTTTAAACTTGCAAAAACATAGAAAAACGCTGTTTTTAACTATTCAAACTGATAAATTCAGGTTTCTTTCGTGCGAAACTGCGATTTATGAGAAATGACGATAAAATTGCTGTTTAAAACTTGCAAAAAACATAGAAAAACGCTGTTTTCAACTATTCAAACTGATAAATTCATGTTTCTTACGTTCGAAACGGTGGATTTTTGTGAAATCACGATAAAATTGCTGTTTTAAACTTGCAAAAACATAGAAAAACGCTGTTTTCAACTATTCAAATAAATAAATCGCCGTTACGCACGAAAGAAACATGAATTTATCAGTTTGAGTAGTTGAAAATAGCGTTTTTCTATGTTTTTGCAAGTTTAAAACAGCAATTTTATCGTCATTTCTCATAAATAGCCGTTTCGCACGGAAGAAACGGTGGATTTTTGTGGAATCACGATAAAATTGCTGTTTTAAACTTGCAAAAACATAGAAAAACGCTGTTTTCAACTATTCAAACTGACAAATTCATGTTTCTTCCGTGCGAAACGGTTATTTATGAGAAATGACGATAAAATTGCTGTTTTAAACTTGCAAAAACATAGAAAAACGCGGTTTTCAACTATTCAAACTGATAAATTCATGTTTCTTTCGTGCGAAACGGCGATTTATGAAAAATGACGATAAAATTGCTGTTTTAAACTGGCCAAAACATAGAAAAACGCTATTTTCAACTATTCAAACTGATAAATTAATGTGTCTTTCGTGCGAAACGGCGATTTATGAGAAATGACGATAAAATTGCTGTTTTAAACTTGCAAAAACATAGAAAAACGCTGTTTTCAACTGTTCAAACTGATAAATTCATGTTTCTTTCGTGCGAAACGGCGATTTATGAGAAATGACGATAAAATTGCTGTTTTAAACTTGCAAAAACATAGAAAAACGCTGTTTTCAACTATTCAAACTGATAAATTCATATTTCTTTCGTGCGAAACGGTGATTTATGAGAAATGACAAAAAAAATTGCTGTTTTTAACTTGCAAAAACATAGAAAAACCCTGTTTTCAACTATTCAAACTGATAAATTCATGTTTCTTACGTTCGAAACGGTGGATTTTTGTGAAATCACGATAAAATTGCTGTTTTATACTTGCAAAAACATAGAAAAACGCTGTTTTCAACTATTCAAACTAACAAATTCATGTTTCTTCCGTGCGAAACGGCTATTTATGAGAAATGACGATAAAATTGCTGTTTTAAACTTGCAAAAACATAGAAAAACGCTATTTTCAACTAATCAAACTGATAAATTCATGTTTCTTTCGTGCGTAACGGCGATTTATGAAAAATAACGATAAAATTGCTGTTTTAAACTTGCAAAAACATAGAAAAACGCTGTTTTCAATTGTTCAAACTGACAAATTCATGTTTCTTCCGTGCGAAACGGCAATTTTTGAGAAATGACGGTAAAATTGCTGGTTTAAACTTGCAAAAACAAATAAAAACGCTGTTTTGACCTATTCAAACTGACAAATTCATGTTTCTTTCGTGTGAAACGGCGATTTATGAGAAATGACGATTGCTGTTTTAAACTTGCAAAAACATAGAAAAACGCTGTTTTGAACTATTAAACTGACAAATTCATGTTTCTTTTGTGCGAAACGGCGATTTATGAGAAATGACCATAAAATTGCTGTTTTAATCTTGCAAAAACAAAGAAAACGCTGTTTTCAACTATTCAAATTGATAAATTCATGTTTCTTTCGTGCGAAACGGCGATTTATGAGAAATGACGATAATATTGCTGTTTTAAACTTGCAAAAACATAGAAAAACGCTGTTTTGAACTATTCAAACTGACAAATTCATGTTTCTTTCGTGTGAAACGGCAATTTATGAGAAATGACGATAAAATTGCTGTTTTAAACTTGCAAAAACATAGAAAAACGCTGTTTTTAACTATTCAAACTGATAAATTCAGGTTTCTTTCGTGCGAAACTGCGATTTATGATAAATGACGATAAAATTGCTGTTTAAAACTTGCAAAAAACATAGAAAAACGCTGTTTTCAACTATTCAAACTGATAAATTCATGTTTCTTACGTTCGAAACGGTGGATTTTTGTGAAATCACGATAAAATTGCTGTTTTAAACTTGCAAAAACATAGAAAAACGCTGTTTTCTACTATTCAAATAAATAAATCGCCGTTACGCACGAAAGAAACATGAATTTATCAGTTTGAGTAGTTGAAAATAGCGTTTTTCTATGTTTTTGCAAGTTTAAAACAGCAATTTTATCGTCATTTCTCATAAATAGCCGTTTCGCACGGAAGAAACGGTGGATTTTTGTGGAATCACGATAAAATTGCTGTTTTAAACTTGCAAAAACATAGAAAAACGCTGTTTTCAACTATTCAAACTGACAAATTCATGTTTCTTCCGTGCGAAACGGTTATTTATGAGAAATGACGATAAAATTGCTGTTTTAAACTTGCAAAAACATAGAAAAACGCGGTTTTCAACTATTCAAACTGATAAATTCATGTTTCTTTCGTGCGAAACGGCGATTTATGAAAAATGACGATAAAATTGCTGTTTTAAACTGGCCAAAACATAGAAAAACGCTATTTTCAACTATTCAAACTGATAAATTAATGTGTCTTTCGTGCGAAACGGCGATTTATGAGAAATGACGATAAAATTGCTGTTTTAAACTTGCAAAAACATAGAAAAACGGTGTTTTCAACCATTCAAACTGATAAATTCATGTTTCTTTCGTTCGAAACGGTGGATTTTTGTGAAATCACGATAAAACTGCTGTTTTAAACTTGCAAAAACATAGAAAAACGCTGTTTTCAACTATTCAAACTGATAAATTCATGTTTCTTTTGTGCGAAACGGCGATTTATGAGAAATGACGATAAAATTGCTGTTTTAAACTTGCAAAAACATAGAAAAACGCTGTTTTGAACTATTCAAACTGACATTTTCATGTATCTTTCGTGCAAAAAAGCGATTTATGAGAAATGACGATTAAATTGCTGTTTTAAACTTGCAAAAACATAGAAAAACGCTGTTATCAACTATTCAAACTGATAAATTCATGTTTCTTACGTTCGGAACGATGGATTTTTGTGAAATCACGATAAAATTGCTGTTTTAAACTTGCAAAAACATTGAAAAAAGCTGTTTTCAACTATACAAACTGACAAATTCATGTTTCTTCCGTGTGAAACGGCAATTTATGAGAAATGACGGTAAAATTGCTGTTTTAAACTTGCAAAAACAAATAAAAACGCTGTTTTGAACTATTCAAACTGACAAATTCATGTTTCTTTCGTGTGAAACGGCGATTTATGAGAAATGACAATAAAATTGCAGTTTTAAACTTGCAAAAACATAGAAAAACGCAGTTTTGAACTATTAAACTGACAAATTCATGTTTCTTTTTTGCGAAACGGCGATTTATGAGATATGACCATAAAATTGCTGTTTTAAACTTGCAAAAACATAGAAAAACGCTGTTTTCAACTATTCAAACTGATAAATTCATGTTTCTTTCGTGCGAAACTGCGATTTATGAGAAATGACGATAAAATTGCTGTTTTAAACTTGCAAAAACATAGAAAAACGCTGTTTTGAACTATTCAAACTGACAAATTCATGTTTCTTTCGTGTGAAACGGCGATTTATGAGAAATGACGTTACAATTGCTGTTTTAAACTTGCAAAAACATAGAAAAACGCTGTTTTTAACTATTCAAACTGATAAATTCAGGTTTCTTTCGTGCGAAACTGCGATTTATGAGAAATGACGATAAAATTGCTGTTTTAAATTTGCAAAAACATAGAAAAACGCTGTTTTCAACTGTTCAAACTGATAAATTCATGTTTCTTACGTTCGAAACGGTGGATTTTTGTGAAATTACGATAAAATTGCTGTTTAAAACTTGCAAAAACATTGAAAAACGCTGTTTTCAACTATTCAAACTGACAAATTCATGTTTCTTTCGTGTGAAACGGCGATTTATGAGAAATGACGATAAAATTGCTGTTTTAAACTTGCAAAAACATAGAAAAACGCTGTTTTCAACTATTCAAACTGATAAATTCATGTTTCTTTCGTGCGAAACGGCGATTTATGAGAAATGACGATAAAATTGCTGTTTTAAACTTGCAAAAACATAGAAAAACGCTGTTTTGAACTATTCAAACTGACAAATTCATGTTTTTTTCGTGTGAAACGGCGATTTATGAGAAATGACGATACAATTGCTGTTTCAAACTTGCAAAAACATAGAAAAACGCTGTTTTTAACTATTCAAACTGATAAATTCAGGTTTCTTTCGTGCGAAACTGCGATTTATGAGAAATGACGATAAAATTGCTGTTTTAAATTTGCAAAAACATGGAAAAACGCTGTTTTCAACTGTTCAAACTGATAAATTCATGTTTCTTACGTTCGAAACGGTGGATTTTTGTGAAATTACGATAAAATTGCTGTTTAAAACTTGCAAAAACATTGAAAAACGCTGTTTTCAACTATTCAAACTGACAAATTCATGTTTCTTTCGTGTGAAACGGCGATTTATGAGAAATGACGATAAAATTGCTGTTTTAAACTTGCAAAAACATAGAAAAACGCTGTTTTTAACTAATCAAACTGACAAATTCATGCTTCTTTCGTGCGAAACGGCGATTTATGAGAAATGACGATAAAATTGCTGTTTTAAACTTGCAAAAACATAGAAAAACGCTGTTTTCAACTATTCAAACTGACAAATTCATGCTTCTTTCGTGCGAAACGGCGATTTATGAGAAATGACGATAAAATTGCTGTTTTAAACTTGCAAAAACATAGAAAAACGCTATTTTCAACTACTCAAACTGATAAATTCATGTTTCTTTCGTGCGAAACGGCGATTTATGAGAAATGACGATAAAATTGCTGTTTTAAACTTGCAAAAACATAGAAAAACGCTGTTTTCAAACTGATAAATTCATATTTCTTTCGTGTGAAACGGCAATTTTTGAGAAATGACGGTAAAATTGCTGGTTTAAACTTGCAAAAACAAATAAAAACGCTGTTTTGAACTATTCAAACTGACAAATTCATGTTTCTTTCGTGTGAAACGGCGATTTATGAGAAATGACGATTGCTGTTTTAAACTTGCAAAAACATAGAAAAACGCTGTTTTTAACTATTCAAACTGAAAAATTCAGGTTTCTCTCGTTCGAAACGGTGGATTTTTGTGAAATCACGATAAAACTGCTGTTTTAAACTTGCAAAAACAAAGAAAACGCTGTTTTCAACTATTCAAATTGATAAATTCATGTTTCTTTCGTGCGAAACGGCGATTTATGAGAAATGACGATAATATTGCTGTTTTAAACTTGCAAAAACATAGAAAAACGCTGTTTTGAACTCTTCAAACTGACAAATTCATGTTTCTTTCGTGTGAAACGGCGATTTATGAGAAATGACGATAAAATTGCTGTTTTAAACTTGCAAAAACATAGAAAAACGCTGTTTTCAACTATTCAAATAAATAAATCGCCGTTACGCACGAAAGAAACATGAATTTATCAGTTTAAGTAGTTGAAAATAGCGTTTTTCTATGTTTTTGCAAGTTTAAAACAGCAATTTTATCGTCATTTCTCATAAATAGCCGTTTCGCACGGAAGAAACGGTGGATTTTTGTGGAATCACGATAAAATTGCTGTTTTAAACTTGCAAAAACATAGAAAAACGCTGTTTTCAACTATTCAAACTGACAAATTCATGTTTCTTCCGTGCGAAACGGTTATTTATGAGAAATGACGATAAAATTGCTGTTTTAAACTTGCAATAACATAGAAAAACGCTATTTTCAACTACTCAAACTGATAAATTCATGTTTCTTTCGTGCGTAACGGCGATTTATGAAAAATAACGATAAAATTGCTGTTTTAAACTTGCAAAAACATAGAAAAACGCTGTTTTCAACTGTTCAAACTGATAAATTCATGTTTCTTTCGTGCGAAACGGCGATTTATAAGAAATGACGATAAAATTGCTGTTTTAAACTTGCAGAAACATAGAAAAACGCTGTTTTGAACTATTCAAACTGACAAATGCATGTTTCTTTCGTGCGCAACGGCGATTTATGATAAATGACGATAAAATTGCTGTTTTAAACTTGCAAAAACATAGAAAAACGCTGTTTTTAACTATTCAAACCGATAAATTCAGGTTTCTTTCGTGCGAAACGGCGATTTATGAGAAATGACGATAAAATTGCTGTTTTAAACTTGCAAAAACATAGAAAAACGCTGTTTTGAACTATTCAAACTGACAAATTCATGTTTCTTTCATGCGAAACGTCGATTTATGAGAAATGACGATAAAATTGCTGTTTTAAAGTTGCAAAAACATAGAAAAACGCTGTTTTCAACTATTCAAACTGATAAATTCATGTTTCTTTCGTGCGAAACGGCGATTTATGAGAAATGACGATAAAATTGCTGTTTTAAACTTGCAAAAACATAGAAAAACGCTGTTTTCAACTATTCAAACTGATAAATTCATGTTTCTTACGTTCGAAACGGTGGATTTTTGTGAAATCACGATAAAATTGCTGTTTTAAACTTGCAAAAACATAGAAAAACGCTGTTTTCAATTATTCAAACTAACAAATTCATGTTTCTTCCGTGCGAAACGGCTATTTATGAGAAATGACGATAAAATTGCTGTTTTAAACTTGCAAAAACATAGAAAAACGCAGTTTTCAACTATTCAAACTGATAAATTCATATTTCTTTCGTGCGAAACGGTGATTTATGAGAAATGACAAAAAAAATTGCTGTTTTTAACTTGCAAAAACATAGAAAAACCCTGTTTTCAACTATTCAAACTGATAAATTCATGTTTCTTTCGTGCGAAATGGTTATTTATGAGAAATGACGATAAAATTGCTGTTTTAAACTTGCAAAAACATAGAAAAATGTTGTTTTCAACTGTTCAAACTGATAAATTCATGTTTCTTCCGTGCGAAACAGCGATTTATGAGAAATGACGATAAAATTGCTGTTTTAAACTTGCAAAAACATAGAAAAACGCTGTTTTCAACTGTTCAAACTGATAAATTCATGTTTCTTTCGTGCGAAACGGCGATTTATGAGAAATGACGATAAAATTGCTGTTTTAAACTTGCAAAAACATAGAAAAACGCTGTTTTCAACTATTCAAACTGATAAATTCATATTTCTTTCGTGCGAAACGGTGATTTATGAGAAATGACAAAAAAAATTGCTGTTTTTAACTTGCAAAAACATAGAAAAACCCTGTTTTCAACTATTCAAACTGATAAATTCATGTTTCTTACGTTCGAAACGGTGGATTTTTGTGAAATCACGATAAAATTGCTGTTTTATACTTGCAAAAACATAGAAAAACGCTGTTTTCAACTATTCAAACTAACAAATTCATGTTTCTTCCGTGCGAAACGGCTATTTATGAGAAATGACGATAAAATTGCTGTTTTAAACTTGCAAAAACATAGAAAAACGCTATTTTCAACTAATCAAACTGATAAATTCATGTTTCTTTCGTGCGTAACGGCGATTTATGAAAAATAACGATAAAATTGCTGTTTTAAACTTGCAAAAACATAGAAAAACGCTGTTTTCAATTGTTCAAACTGACAAATTCATGTTTCTTCCGTGCGAAACGGCAATTTTTGAGAAATGACGGTAAAATTGCTGGTTTAAACTTGCAAAAACAAATAAAAACGCTGTTTTGACCTATTCAAACTGACAAATTCATGTTTCTTTCGTGTGAAACGGCGATTTATGAGAAATGACGATTGCTGTTTTAAACTTGCAAAAACATAGAAAAACGCTGTTTTGAACTATTAAACTGACAAATTCATGTTTCTTTTGTGCGAAACGGCGATTTATGAGAAATGACCATAAAATTGCTGTTTTAATCTTGCAAAAACAAAGAAAACGCTGTTTTCAACTATTCAAATTGATAAATTCATGTTTCTTTCGTGCGAAACGGCGATTTATGAGAAATGACGATAATATTGCTGTTTTAAACTTGCAAAAACATAGAAAAACGCTGTTTTGAACTATTCAAACTGACAAATTCATGTTTCTTTCGTGTGAAACGGCAATTTATGAGAAATGACGATAAAATTGCTGTTTTAAACTTGCAAAAACATAGAAAAACGCTGTTTTTAACTATTCAAACTGATAAATTCAGGTTTCTTTCGTGCGAAACTGCGATTTATGAGAAATGACGATAAAATTGCTGTTTAAAACTTGCAAAAAACATAGAAAAACGCTGTTTTCAACTATTCAAACTGATAAATTCATGTTTCTTACGTTCGAAACGGTGGATTTTTGTGAAATCACGATAAAATTGCTGTTTTAAACTTGCAAAAACATAGAAAAACGCTGTTTTCAACTGTTCAAACTGATAATTTCATGTTTCTTCCGTGCGAAACGGCGATTTATGAGAAATGACGATAAAATTGCTGTTTTAAACATGCAAAAACATTGAAAAACGCTGTTTTCAACTGTTGAAACTGATAAATTAATGTGTCTTTCGTGCGAAACGGCGATTTATGAGAAATGACGATAAAATTGCTGTTTTAAACTTGCAAAAACATAGAAAAACGGTGTTTTCAACCATTCAAACTGATAAATTCATGTTTCTTTCGTTCGAAACGGTGGATTTTTGTAAAATCACGATAAAACTGCTGTTTTAAACTTGCAAAAACATAGAAAAACGCTGTTTTCAACTATTCAAACTGATAAATTCATGTTTCTTTCGTGCGAAACGGCGATTTATGAGAAATGACGATAAAATTGCTGTTTTAAACTTGCAAAAACATAGAAAAACGCTGTTTTGAACTATTCAAACTGACATTTTCATGTATCTTTCGTGCAAAAAAGCGATTTATGAGAAATGACGATTAAATTGCTGTTTTAAACTTGCAAAAACATAGAAAAACGCTGTTATCAACTATTCAATCTGATAAATTAATGTTTCTTACGTTCGGAACGATGGATTTTTGTGAAATCACGATAAAATTGCTGTTTTAAACTTGCAAAAACATTGAAAAAAGCTGTTTTCAACTATACAAACTGACAAATTCATGTTTCTTCCGTGTGAAACGGCAATTTATGAGAAATGACGGTAAAATTGCTGTTTTAAACTTGCAAAAACAAATAAAAACGCTGTTTTGAACTATTCAAACTGACAAATTCATGTTTCTTTCGTGTGAAACGGCGATTTATGAGAAATGACAATAAAATTGCAGTTTTAAACTTGCAAAAACATAGAAAAACGCAGTTTTGAACTATTAAACTGACAAATTCATGTTTCTTTTTTGCGAAACGGCGATTTCTGAGATATGACCATAAAATTGCTGTTTTAAACTTGCAAAAACATAGAAAAACGCTGTTTTCAACTATTCAAACTGATAAATTCATGTTTCTTTCGTGCGAAACGGCGATTTATGAGAAATGACGATACAATTGCTGTTTTAAACTTGCAAAAACATAGAAAAACGCTGTTTTTAACTATTCAAACTGATAAATTCAGGTTTCTTTCGTGCGAAACTGCGATTTATGAGAAATGACGATAAAATTGCTGTTTTAAATTTGCAAAAACATAGAAAAACGCTGTTTTCAACTGTTTAAACTGATAAATTCATGTTTCTTACGTTCGAAACGGTGGATTTTTGTGAAATTACGATAAAATTGCTGTTTAAAACTTGCAAAAACATTGAAAAACGCTGTTTTCAACTATTCAAACTGACAAATTCATGTTTCTTTCGTGTGAAACGGCGATTTATGAGAAATGACGATAAAATTGCTGTTTTAAACTTGCAAAAACATAAAAAAAACGCTGTTTTTAACTATTCAAACTGATAAATTCAGGTTTCTTTTGTGCAAAACGGCGATTTATGAGAAATGACGATAAAATTGCTGTTTTAAACTTGCAAAAACATAGAAAAACGCTGTTTTTAACTATTCAAACTGACAAATTCATGCTTCTTTCGTGCGAAACGGCGATTTATGAGAAATGACGATAAAATTGCTGTTTTAAACTTGCAAAAACATAGAAAAACGCTGTTTTCAACTATTCAAACTGATAAATTCATGTTTCTTTCGTGCGAAACGGCGATTTATGAGAAATGACGATAAAATTGCTGTTTTAAACTTGCAAAAACATAGAAAAACGCTGTTTTGAACTATTCAAACTGACAAATTCATGTTTCTTTCGTGTGAAACGGCGATTTATGAGAAATGACGATACAATTGCTGTTTTAAACTTGCAAAAATATAGAAAAACGCTGTTTTTAACTATTCAAACTGATAAATTCAGGTTTCTTTCGTGCGAAACTGCGATTTATGAGAAATGACGATAAAATTGCTGTTTTAAATTTGCAAAAACATAGAAAAACGCTGTTTTCAACTGTTCAAACTGATAAATTCATGTTTCTTACGTTCGAAACGGTGGATTTTTGTGAAATTACGATAAAATTGCTGTTTAAAACTTGCAAAAACATTGAAAAACGCTGTTTTCAACTATTCAAACTGACAAATTCATGTTTCTTTCGTGTGAAACGGCGATTTATGAGAAATGACGATAAAATTGCTGTTTTAAACTTGCAAAAACATAGAAAAACGCTGTTTTTAACTATTCAAACTGACAAATTCATGCTTCTTTCGTGCGAAACGGCGATTTATGAGAAATGACGATAAAATTGCTGTTTTAAACTTGCAAAAACATAGAAAAACGCTGTTTTCAACTATTCAAACTGACAAATTCATGCTTCTTTCGTGCGAAACGGCGATTTATGAGAAATGACGATAAAATTGCTGTTTTAAATTTGCAAAAACATAGAAAAACGCTGTTTTCAACTGTTCAAACTGATAAATTCATGTTTCTTACGTTCGAAACGGTGGATTTTTGTGAAATTACGATAAAATTGCTGTTTAAAACTTGCAAAACATTGAAAAACGCTGTTTTCAACTATTCAAACTGACAAATTCATGTTTCTTTCGTGTGAAACGGCGATTTATGAGAAATGACGATAAAATTGCTGTTTTAAACTTGCAAAAACATAAAAAAACGCTGTTTTTAACTATTCAAACTGATAAATTCAGGTTTCTTTCGTGCGAAACGGCGATTTATGAGAAATGACGATAAAATTGCTGTTTTAAACTTGCAAAAACATAGAAAAACGCTGTTTTTAACTATTCAAACTGACAAATTCATGCTTCTTTCGTGCGAAACGGCGATTTACGAGAAATGACGATAAAATTGCTGTTTTAAACTTGCAAAAACATAGAAAAACGCTGTTTTCAACTATTCAAACTGATAAATTCATGTTTCTTTCATGCGAAACGGCGATTTATGAGAAATGACGATAAAATTGCTGTTTTAAACTTGCAAAAACATAGAAAAACGCTGTTTTGAACTATTCAAACTGACAAATTCATGTTTCTTTCGTCTGAAACGGCGATTTATGAGAAATGACGATTGCTGTTTTAAACTTGCAAAAACATAGAAAAACGCTGTTTTTAACTATTCAAACTGATAAATTCAGGTTTCTTTCGTGCGAAACTGCGATTTATGAGAATTGACGATAAAATTGCTGTTTAAAACTTGCAAAAACATAGAAAAACGCTGTTTTCAACTATTCAAACTGATAAATTCATGTTTCTTACGTTCGAAACGGTGGATTTTTGTGAAATCACGATAAAATTGCTGTTTTAAACTTGCAAAAACATAGAAAACGCTGTTTTGAACTATTCAAACTGACAAATTCATATTTTTTCCGTGCGAAACGGCTATTTATGAGAAATGACGATAAAATTGCTGTTTTAAACTTGCAAAAACATAGAAAAACGCTATTTTCAACTACTCAAACTGATAAATTCATGTTTCTTTCGTGTGTAACGGCAATTTATGAAAAATAACGATAAAATTGCTGTTTTAAACTTGCTAAAACATAGAAAAACGCTGTTTTTAACTGTTCAAACTGATAAATTCATGTTTCTTTCGTGCGAAACGGCGATTTATGAGAAATGACGATAAAATTGCTGTTTTAAACTTGCAGAAACATAGAAAAACGCTGTTTTCAACTATTCAAACTGATAAATTCATGTTTCTTCCGTGCGAAACGGCGATTTATGAGAAATGACGATAAAATTGCTGTTTTAAACTTGCAAAAACATTGAAAAACGCTGTTTTCAACTGTTGAAACTGATAAATTCATGTTTCTTTCGTGCGAAATGGCGATTTTTGAGAAATGACTATAAAATCGCTGTTTTAAACTTGCAAAAACATAGAAAAACGCTGTTTTCAACTATTCAAACTGATAAATTCATATTTCTTTCGTGCGAAACGGATATTTATGAGAAATGACAATAAAATTGCTGTTTTAAACTTGCAAAAACATAGAAAAACGCTGTTTTCAACTATTAAAACTGATAAATTCATGTTTCTATCGTGCGAAACGGCGATTTATGAGAAATGACGATAAAATTGCTGTTTTAAACTTGCAAAAACATAGAAAAACGCTGTTTTTTACTATTCAAACTGACAAATTCATGTTTCTTCTGTGGGAAACGGCGATTTATGAGAAATGACGATAAAATTGCTGTTTTAAACTCGCAAAAACATAGAAAAACGCTGTTTTCAACTATTTAAACTGACAAATTCATGTTTCTTCCGTGCGAAACGGCGATTTATGAGAAACGAAGATAAAATTGCTGTTTTAAACTTGCAAAAACATAGAAAAACGCTGTTTTGAACTATTCAAACTGACAAATTCATGTTTCTCTCGTGCGAAACGGCGATTTATGAGAAATGACGATAAATTTGCTGTTTTAAACTTGCAAAAACATAGAAAAACGCTGTTTTTTACTATTCAAACTGACAAATTCATGTTTCTTCCGTGCGAAACGGTGATTTATGAGAAATGACGATAAAATTGCTGTTCTAAACTCGCAAAAACATAGAAAAACGCTGTTTTCAACTATTTAAACTGACAAATTCATGTTTCCTCCGTGCGAAACAGCGATTTATGAGAAACGACGATAAAATTGCTGTTTTAAACTTGCAAAAACATAGAAAAACGCTTTTTTTAAAAACTCAAACTGATAAATTCATGTTTCTTTCGTAGGAAAAGGCGATTTATGAGAAATGACGATAAAATTGCTGTTTTAAATTTGCAAAAACATAGAAAAACGCTGTTTTCAACTGTTCAAACTGATAAATTCATGTTTCTTACGTTCGAAACGGTGGATTTTTGTGAAATTACGATAAAATTGCTGTTTAAAACTTGCAAAAACATTGAAAAACGCTGTTTTCAACTATTCAAACTGACAAATTCATGTTTCTTTCGTGTGAAACGGCGATTTATGAGAAATGACGATAAAATTGCTGTTTTAAACTTGCAAAAACATAGAAAAACGCTGTTTTTAACTATTCAAACTGACAAATTCATGCTTCTTTCGTGCGAAACGGCGATTTATGAGAAATGACGATAAAATTGCTGTTTTAAACTTGCAAAAACATAGAAAAACGCTGTTTTCAACTATTCAAACTGACAAATTCATGCTTCTTTCGTGCGAAACGGCGATTTATGAGAAATGACGATAAAATTGCTGTTTTAAATTTGCAAAAACATAGAAAAACGCTGTTTTCAACTGTTCAAACTGATAAATTCATGTTTCTTACGTTCGAAACGGTGGATTTTTGTGAAATTACGATAAAATTGCTGTTTAAAACTTGCAAAACATTGAAAAACGCTGTTTTCAACTATTCAAACTGACAAATTCATGTTTCTTTCGTGTGAAACGGCGATTTATGAGAAATGACGATAAAATTGCTGTTTTAAACTTGCAAAAACATAAAAAAACGCTGTTTTTAACTATTCAAACTGATAAATTCAGGTTTCTTTCGTGCGAAACGGCGATTTATGAGAAATGACGATAAAATTGCTGTTTTAAACTTGCAAAAACATAGAAAAACGCTGTTTTTAACTATTCAAACTGACAAATTCATGCTTCTTTCGTGCGAAACGGCGATTTACGAGAAATGACGATAAAATTGCTGTTTTAAACTTGCAAAAACATAGAAAAACGCTGTTTTCAACTATTCAAACTGATAAATTCATGTTTCTTTCATGCGAAACGGCGATTTATGAGAAATGACGATAAAATTGCTGTTTTAAACTTGCAAAAACATAGAAAAACGCTGTTTTGAACTATTCAAACTGACAAATTCATGTTTCTTTCGTCTGAAACGGCGATTTATGAGAAATGACGATTGCTGTTTTAAACTTGCAAAAACATAGAAAAACGCTGTTTTTAACTATTCAAACTGATAAATTCAGGTTTCTTTCGTGCGAAACTGCGATTTATGAGAATTGACGATAAAATTGCTGTTTAAAACTTGCAAAAACATAGAAAAACGCTGTTTTCAACTATTCAAACTGATAAATTCATGTTTCTTACGTTCGAAACGGTGGATTTTTGTGAAATCACGATAAAATTGCTGTTTTAAACTTGCAAAAACATAGAAAACGCTGTTTTGAACTATTCAAACTGACAAATTCATATTTTTTCCGTGCGAAACGGCTATTTATGAGAAATGACGATAAAATTGCTGTTTTAAACTTGCAAAAACATAGAAAAACGCTATTTTCAACTACTCAAACTGATAAATTCATGTTTCTTTCGTGTGTAACGGCAATTTATGAAAAATAACGATAAAATTGCTGTTTTAAACTTGCTAAAACATAGAAAAACGCTGTTTTTAACTGTTCAAACTGATAAATTCATGTTTCTTTCGTGCGAAACGGCGATTTATGAGAAATGACGATAAAATTGCTGTTTTAAACTTGCAGAAACATAGAAAAACGCTGTTTTCAACTATTCAAACTGATAAATTCATGTTTCTTCCGTGCGAAACGGCGATTTATGAGAAATGACGATAAAATTGCTGTTTTAAACTTGCAAAAACATTGAAAAACGCTGTTTTCAACTGTTGAAACTGATAAATTCATGTTTCTTTCGTGCGAAATGGCGATTTTTGAGAAATGACTATAAAATCGCTGTTTTAAACTTGCAAAAACATAGAAAAACGCTGTTTTCAACTATTCAAACTGATAAATTCATATTTCTTTCGTGCGAAACGGATATTTATGAGAAATGACAATAAAATTGCTGTTTTAAACTTGCAAAAACATAGAAAAACGCTGTTTTCAACTATTAAAACTGATAAATTCATGTTTCTATCGTGCGAAACGGCGATTTATGAGAAATGACGATAAAATTGCTGTTTTAAACTTGCAAAAACATAGAAAAACGCTGTTTTTTACTATTCAAACTGACAAATTCATGTTTCTTCTGTGCGAAACGGCGATTTATGAGAAATGACGATAAAATTGCTGTTTTAAACTCGCAAAAACATAGAAAAACGCTGTTTTCAACTATTTAAACTGACAAATTCATGTTTCTTCCGTGCGAAACGGCGATTTATGAGAAACGAAGATAAAATTGCTGTTTTAAACTTGCAAAAACATAGAAAAACGCTGTTTTGAACTATTCAAACTGACAAATTCATGTTTCTCTCGTGCGAAACGGCGATTTATGAGAAATGACGATAAATTTGCTGTTTTAAACTTGCAAAAACATAGAAAAACGCTGTTTTTTACTATTCAAACTGACAAATTCATGTTTCTTCCGTGCGAAACGGTGATTTATGAGAAATGACGATAAAATTGCTGTTCTAAACTCGCAAAAACATAGAAAAACGCTGTTTTCAACTATTTAAACTGACAAATTCATGTTTCCTCCGTGCGAAACAGCGATTTATGAGAAACGACGATAAAATTGCTGTTTTAAACTTGCAAAAACATAGAAAAACGCTTTTTTTAAAAACTCAAACTGATAAATTCATGTTTCTTTCGTAGGAAAAGGCGATTTATGAGAAATGACGATAAAATTGCTGTTTTAAACTTGCAAAAACATAGAAAAACGCTGTTTTCAACTGTTCAAACTGATAAATTCATGTTTCTTTCGTGCGAAACGGCGATTTATGAGAAATGACGATAAAATTGCTGTTTTAAACTTGCAAAAACATAGAAAAACGCTGTTTTTAACTATTCAAACTGATAAATACAGGTTTCTTTCGTGCGAAACGGCGATTTATGAGAAATGACAATAAAATTGCTGTTTTAAACTTGCAAAAACATAGAAAAACGCTGTTTTTTACTATTCAAACTGACAAATTCATGTTTCTTCCGTGCGAAACGGCGATTTATGAGAAATGACGATAAAGTTGCTGTTTTAAACTTGCAGAAACATAGAAAAACGCTGTTTTCAACTATTCAAACTGATAAATTCATGTTTCTTCCGTGCGAAACGGCGATTTATGAGAAATGACGATAAAATTGCTGTTTTAAACTTGCAAAAACATTGAAAAACGCTGTTTTCAACTGTTGAAACTGATAAATTCATGTTTCTTTCGTGCGAAATGGCGATTTTTGAGAAATGACGATAAAATCGCTGTTTTCAACTTGCAAAAACATAGAAAAACGCTGTTTTCAACTATTCAAACTGATAAATTCATATTTCTTTCGTGCGAAACGGATATTTATGAGAAATGACAATAAAATTGCTGTTTTAAACTTGCAAAAACATAGAAAAACGCTGTTTTCAACTGTTCAAACTGATAAATTCATGTTTCTTTCGTGCGAAACGGCGATTTATGAGAAATGACGATAAAATTGCTGTTTTAAACTTGCAAAAACAAAGAAAAACGCTGTTTTGAACTATTCAAACTGACAAATGCATGTTTCTTTCGTGCGCAACGGCGATTTATGATAAATGACGTTAAATTGCTGTTTTAAACTTGCAAAAACATAGAAAAACGCTGTTTTTAACTATTCAAACTGATAAATACAGGTTTCTTTCGTGCGAAACGGCGATTTATGAGAAATGACAATAAAATTGCTGTTTTAAACTTGCAAAAACATAGAAAAACGCTGTTTTCAACTATTCAAACTGATAATTCATGTTTCTTTCGTGCGAAACGGCGATTTATGAGAAATGACGATAAAATTGCTGTTTTAAACTTGCAAAAACATAGAAAAACGCTGTTTTCAACTATTCAAACTGATAAATTCATATTTCTTTCGTGCGAAACGGTGATTTATGAGAAATGACAATAAAATTGCAGTTTTAAACTTGCAAAAACATAGAAAACGCTGTTTTTTACTATTCAAACTGTCAAATTCATGTTTCTTCCGTGCGAAACGGCGATTTATGAGAAATGACAATAAAATTGCTGTTTTAAACTCGCAAAACCATAGAAAAACGCTGTTTTCAACTATTTAAACTGACAAATTCATGTTTCTTCCGTGCGAAACGGCGATTTATGAGAAACGACGATAATATTGCTGTTTTAAACTTGCAAAAACATAGAAAAACGCTGTTTTGAACTATTCAAACTGACAAATTCATGTTTCTATCGTGCGAAACGGCGATTTATTAGAAATGACGATAAATTTGCTATTTTAAACTTGCAAAAACATAGAAAAACGCTGTTTTTAACTATTCATACTGATAAATTCAGGTTTCTTTCGTGCGAAACTGCGATTTATGAGAAATGACGATAAAATTGCTGTTTTAAACTTGCAAAAACATAGAAAAACGCTGTTTTGAACTATTCAAACTGATAAATTCATGTTTCTTACGTTCGAAACGGTGGATTTTTGTGAAATCACGATAAAATTGATGTTTTAAACTTGCAAAAACATAGAAAAACGCTGTTTTCAACTATTCAAATAAATAAATCGCCGTATCGCCGTTACGCACGAAAGAAACATGAATTTATCAGTTTGAGTAGTTGAAAATAGCGTTTTTTTATGTTTTTGCAAGTTTAAAACAGCAATTTTATCGTCATTTCTCATAAATAGCCGTTTCGCACGGAAGAAACGGTGGATTTTTGTGGAATCACGATAAAATTGCTGTTTTAAACTTGCAAAAACATAGAAAAACGCTGTTTTCAACTATTCAAACTGACAAATTCATGTTTCTTCCGTGCGAAACGGTTATTTATGAGAAATGACGATAAAATTGCTGTTTTAAACTTGCAATAACATAGAAAAACGCTATTTTCAACTACTCAATCTGATAAATTCATGTTTCTTTCGTGCGTAACGGCGATTTATGAAAAATAACGATAAAATTGCTGTTTTAAACTTGCAAAAACATAGAAAAACGCTGTTTTCAACTGTTCAAACTGACAAATTCATGTTTCTTCCGTGCGAAACGGTTATTTATGAGAAATGACGATAAAATTGCTGTTTTAAACTTGCAATAACATAGAAAAACGCTATTTTCAACTACTCAATCTGATAAATTCATGTTTCTTTCGTGCGTAACGGCGATTTATGAAAAATAACGATAAAATTGCAGTTTTAAACTTGCAAAAACATAGAAAAACGCTGTTTTTTCAACTATTCAAACTGATAAATTCATATTTCTTTCGTGCGAAACGGTGATTTATGAGAAATGACAATAAAATTGCTGTTTTTAACTTGCAAAAACATAGAAAAACCCTGTTTTCAACTACTCAAACTGATAAATTCATGTTTCTATCGTGCGAAACGGCGATTTATGAGAAATGACGATAAAATTGCAGTTTTAAACTTGCAAAAACATTGAAAAACGCTGTTTTTAACTATTCAAACTGACAAATTCATGCTTCTTTCGTGCGAAACGGCGATTTATGAGAAATGACGATAAAATCGCTGTTTTAAACTTGCAAAAACATAGAAAAACGCTGTTTTCAACTATTCAAACTGATAAATTCATGTTTCTTTCATGCGAAACGGCGATTTATGAGAAATGACGATAAAATTGCTGTTTTAAACTTCAAAAACATAGAAAAACGCTGTTTTGAACTATTCAAACTGACAAATTCATGTTTCTTTCGTGTGAAACGGCGATTTATGAGAAATGACGATTGCTGTTTTAAACTTGCAAAAACATAGAAAAACGCTGCTTTTAACTATTAAAACTGATAAATTCAGGATTCTTTCCTGCGAAACTGCGATTTATGAGAATTGACGATAAAATTGTTGTTTAAAACTTGCAAAAACATAGAAAAACGCTGTATTTTCAACTACTCAAACTGATAAATTCATGTTTCTTTCGTGCGTAACGGCGATTTATGAAAAATAACGATAAAATTGCTGTTTTAAACTTGCTAAAACATAGAAAAACGCTGTTTTCAACTGTTCAAACTGATAATTTCATGTTTCTTCCGTGCGAAACGGCGATTTATGAGAAATGACGATAAAATTGCTGTTTTAAACATGCAAAAACATTGAAAAACGCTGTTTTCAACTGTTGAAACTGATAAATTCATGTTTCTTTCGTGCGAAACGGTGATTTTTGAGAAATGACGATAAAATCGCTGTTTTAAACTTGCAAAAACATAGAAAAACGCTGTTTTCAACTACTCAAACTGATAAATTCATATTTCTTTCGTGCGAAACGGATATTTATGAGAAATGACAATAAAATTGCTGTTTTAAACTTGCAAAAACATAGAAAAACGCTGTTTTCAACTATTTAAACTGAAAAATTCATGTTTCTTCCGTGCGAAACTGCGATTTATGAGAAACGACGATAAAATTGCTGTTTTAAACTTGCAAAAACATAGAAAAACGCTGTTTTGAACTATTCAAACTGACAAATTCATGTTTCTATCGTGCGAAACGGCGATTTATGAGAAATGACGATAAAATTGCTGTTCTAAACTCGCAAAAACATAGAAAAACGCTGTTTTCAACTATTTAAACTGACAAATTCATGTTTCTTCCGTGCGAAACGGCGATTTATGAGAAACGACGATAAAATTGCTGTTTTAAACTTGCAAAAACATAGAAAAACGCTTTTTTTAAAAACTCAAACTGATAAATTCATGTTTCTTTCGTGCGAAACGGCGATTTATGAGAAATGACGATAAAATTGCTGTTTTAAACTTGCAAAAACATAGAAAAACGCTGTTTTCAACTGTTCAAACTGATAAATTCATGTTTCTTTCGTGCGAAACGGCGATTTATGAGAAATGACGATAAAATTGCTGTTTTAAACTTGCAAAAACATAGAAAAACGCTGTTTTGAACTATTCAAACTGACAAATGCATGTTTCTTTCGTGCGCAACGGCGATTTATGATAAATGACGATAAAATTGCTGTTTTAAACTTGCAAAAACATAGAAAAACGCGGTTTTTAACTATTCAAACTGATAAATACAGGTTTCTTTCGTGCGAAACGGCGATTTATGAGAAATGACAATAAAATTGCTGTTTTAAACTTGCAAAAACATAGAAAAACGCTGTTTTGAACTATTCATACTGACAAATTCATGTTTCTTTCATGCGAAACGTCGATTTATGAGAAATGACGATAAAATTGCTGTTTTAAACTTGCAAAAACATAGAAAAACGCTGTTTTCAACTATTCAAACTGTTAAATTCATTTTTCTTTCGAGCGAAACGGCGATTTATGAGAAATGACGATAAAATTGCTGTTTTAAACTTGCAAAAACATAGAAAAACGCTGTTTTCAACTATTCAAACTGATAAATTCATGTTTCTTCCGTGCGAAACGGCTATTTATGAGAAATGACGATAAAATTGCTGTTTTAAACTTGCAGAAACATAGAAAAACGCTATTTTCAACTACTCAAACTGATAAATTCATGTTTCTTTCGTGCGTAACGGCGATTTATGAAAAATATCGATAAAATTGCTGTTTTAAACTTGCAAAAACATAGAAAAACGCTGTTTTCAACTGTTCAAACTGATAAATTCATGTTTCTTTCGTGCGAAACGGCGATTTATAAGAAATGACGATAAAATTGCTGTTTTAAACTTGCAGAAACATAGAAAAACGCTGTTTTCAACTATTCAAACTGATAAATTAATGTTTCTTCCGTGCGAAACGGCGATTTATGAGAAATGACGATAAAATTGCTGTTTTAAACTTGCAAAAACATAGAAAAACACTGTTTTCAACTGTTCAAACTGATAAATTCATGTTTCTTTCGTGCGAAACAGCGATTTATGAGAAATGACGATAAAATTGCTGTTTTAAACTTGCAAAAACATAGAAAAACGCTGTTTTCAACTATTCAAACTGATAAATTCATATTTCTTTCGTGCGAAACGGTGATTTATGAGAAATGACAATAAAATTGCTGTCTTTAACTTGCAAAAACATAGAAAAACCCTGTTTTCAACTATTCAAACTGATATATTCATGTTTCTATCGTGCGAAACGGCGATTTATGAGAAATGACGATAAAATTGCAGTTTTAAACTTGCAAAAACATAGAAAAACGCTGTTTTTTACTATTCAAACTGTCAAATTCATGTTTCTATCGTGCGAAACGGCGATTTATTAGAAATGACTATAAATTTGCTGTTTTAAACTTGCAAAAACATAGAAAAACGCTGTTTTGAACTATTCAAACTGACAAATTCATGTTTCTATCGTGCGAAACGGCGATTTATTAGAAATGACGATAAATTTGCTGTTTTAAACTTGCAAAAACATAGAAAAACGCTGTTTTTAACTATTCAAACTGATAAATTCAGGTTTCTTTCGTGCGAAACTGCGATTTATGAGAAATGACGATAAAATTGCTGTTTTAAACTTGCAAAAACATAGAAAAACGCTGTTTTCAACTATTCAAACTGACAAATTCATGTTTCTTCCGTGCGAAACGGTTATTTATGAGAAATGACGATAAAATTGCTGTTTTAAACTTGCAATAACATAGAAAAACGCTATTTTCAACTACTCAATCTGATAAATTCATGTTTCTTTCGTGCGTAACGGCGATTTATGAAAAATAACGATAAAATTGCTGTTTTAAACTTGCAAAAACATAGAAAAACGCTGTTTTCAACTGTTCAAACTGATAAATTCATGTTTCTTTCGTGCGAAACGGTTATTTATGAGAAATGACGATAAAATTGCTGTTTTAAACTTGCAATAACATAGAAAAACGCTATTTTCAACTACTCAATCTGATAAATTCATGTTTCTTTCGTGCGTAACGGCGATTTATGAAAAATAACGATAAAATTGCTGTTTTAAACTTGCAAAAACATAGAAAAACGCTGTTTTCAACTGTTCAAACTGATAAATTCATGTTTCTTTCGTGTGAAACGGCGATTTATGAGAAATGACGATAAAATTGCTGTTTTAAACTTGCAAAAACATAGAAAAACGCTGTTTTCAACTATTCAAACTGATAAATTCATATTTCTTTCGTGCGAAACGGTGATTTATGAGAAATGACAATAAAATTGCTGTTTTTAACTTGCAAAAACATAGAAAAACCCTGTTTTCAACTATTCAAACTGATAAATTCATGTTTCTATCGTGCGAAACGGCGATTTATGAGAAATGACGATAAAATTGCAGTTTTAAACTTGCAAAAACATAGAAAAACTTTGTTTTCAACTATTCAAACTGATAAATTCATGTGTCTTACGTTCGAAACGGTGGATTTTTGTGAAATTACGATAAAATTGCTGTTTAAAACTTGCAAAAACATTGAAAAACGCTGTTTTCAACTATTCAAACTGACAAATTCATGTTTCTTTCGTGTGAAACGGCGATTTATGAGAAATGACGATAAAGTTGCTGTTTTAAACTTGCAAAAACATAAAAAAACGCTGTTTTCAACTATTCAAACTGATATATTCAGGTTTCTTTCGTGCGAAACGGCGATTTATGAGAAATGACGATAAAATTGCTGTTTTAAACTTGCAAAAACATAGAAAAACGCTGTTTTTAACTATTAAAACTGACAAATTCATGCTTCTTTCGTGCGAAACGGCGATTTATGAGAAATGACGATAAAATCGCTGTTTTAAACTTGCAAAAACATAGAAAAACGCTGTTTTCAACTATTCAAACTGATAAATTCATGTTTCTTTCATGCGAAACGGCGATTTATGAGAAATGACGATAAAATTGCTGTTTTAAACTTCAAAAACATAGAAAAACGCTGTTTTGAACTATTCAAACTGACAAATTCATGTTTCTTTCGTGTGAAACGGCGATTTATGAGAAATGACGATTGCTGTTTTAAACTTGCAAAAACATAGAAAAACGCTGTTTTTAACTATTAAAACTGATAAATTCAGGTTTCTTTCGTGCGAAACTGCGATATATGAGAATTGACGATAAAATTGCTGTTTAAAACTTGCAAAAACATAGAAAAACGCTGTTTTCAACTATTCAAACTAACAAATTCATGTTTCTTCCGTGCGAAACGGCTATTTATGAGAAATGACGATAAAATTGCTGTTTTAAACTTGCAAAAACATAGAAAAACGCTATTTTCAACTACTCAAACTGATAAATTCATGTTTCTTTCGTGCGTAACGGCGATTTATGAAAAATAACGATAAAATTGCTGTTTTAAACTTGCAAAAACATAGAAAAACGCTGTTTTCAACTGTACAAACTGATAAATTCATGTTTCTTTCGTGCGAAACGGTTATTTATGAGAAATGACGATAAAATTGCTGTTTTAAACTTGCAGAAACATAGAAAAACGATATTTTCAACTACTCAAACTGATAAATTCATGTTTCTTTCGTGCGTAACGGCGATTTATGAAAAATAACGATAAAATTGCTGTTTTAAACTTGCAAAAACATAGAAAAACGCTGTTTTCAACTGTTCAAACTGATAAACTCATGTTTCTTCCGTGCGAAACGGCGATTTATGAGAAATGACGATAAAATTGCTGTTTTAAACTTGCAAAAACATAGAAAAACGCTGTTTTCAACTGTTCAAACTGATAAATTCATGTTTCTTTCGTGCGAAACGGCGATCTATGAGAAATGACGATAAAATTGCTGTTTTAAACTTGCAAAAACATAGAAAAACGCTGTTTTCAACTATTCAAACTGATAAATTCATGTTTCTTACGTTCGAAACGGTGGATTTTTGTGAAATCACGATAAAATTGCTGTTTTAAACTTGCAAAAACATAGAAAAACTCTGTTTTCAACTATTCAAACTAACAAATTCATGTTTCTTCCGTGCGAAACGGCTATTTATGAGAAATGACGATAAAATTGCTGTTTTAAACTTGCAAAAACATAGAAAAACGCTGTTTTCAACTGTTCATACTGATAAATTCATGTTTCTTTCGTGCGAAACGGCGATTTATGAGAAATGACGATAAAATTGCTGTTTTAAACTTGCAAAAACATAGAAAAACGCTGTTTTGAACTATTCAAACTGACAAATGCATGTTTCTTTCGTGCGCAACGGCGATTTATGATAAATGACGATAAAATTGCTGTTTTAAACTTGCAAAAACATAGAAAAACGCTGTTTTTAACTATTCAAACTGATAAATTCAGGTTTCTTTCGTGCGAAACGGCGATTTATGAAAAATGACGATAAAATTGCTGTTTTAAACTAGCAAAAACATAGAAAAACGCTGTTTTGAACTATTCAAACTGACAAATTCATGTTTCTTTCATGCGAAACGTCGATTTATGAAAAATGGCGATAAAATTGCTGTTTTAAACTTGCAAAAACATAGAAAAACGCTGTTTTCAACTATTCAAACTGATAAATTCATGTTTCTTTCGTGCGAAACGGCGATTTATGAGAAAAGACGATAAAATTGCTTTTTTAAACTTGCAAAAACATAGAAAAACGCTGTTTTCAACTATTCAAACTGATAAATTCATGTTTCTTACGTTCGAAACGGTGGATTTTTGTGAAATCACGATAAAATTGCTGTTTTAAACTTGCAAAAACATAGAAAAACTCTGTTTTCAACTATTCAAACTAACAAATTCATGTTTCTTCCGTGCGAAACGGCTATTTATGAGAAATGACGATAAAATTGCTGTTTTAAACTTGCAAAAACATAGAAAAACGCTATTTTCAACTACTCAAACTGATAAATTCATGTTTCTTTCGTGCGTAACGGTGATTTATGAAAAATAACGATAAAATTGCTGTTTTAAACTTGCAAAAACATAGAAAAACGCTGTTTTCAACTGTTCAAACTGATAAATTCATGTTTCTTTCGTGCGAAACGGTTATTTATGAGAAATGACGATAAAATTGCTGTTTTAAACTTGCAGAAACATAGAAAAACGATATTTTCAACTACTCAAACTGATAAATTCATGTTTCTTTCGTGCGTAACGGCGATTTATGAAAAATAACGATAAAATTGCTGTTTTAAACTTGCAAAAACATAGAAAAACGCTGTTTTCAACTGTTCAAACTGATAAACTCATGTTTCTTCCGTGCGAAACGGCGATTTATGAGAAATGACGATAAAATTGCTGTTTTAAATTTGCAAAAACATAGAAAAACGCTGTTTTCAACTGTTCAAACTGATAAATTCATGTTTCTTTCGTGCGAAACGGCGATTTATGAGAAACGACGATATTATTGCTGTTTTAAACTTGCAAAAACATAGAAAAACGCTGTTTTCAACTATTCAAACTAATAAATTCATATTTCTTTCGTGCGAAACGGTGATTTATGAGAAATGACAAAAAAAATTGCTGTTTTTAACTTGCAAAAACATAGAAAAACCCTGTTTTCAACTATTCAAACTGATAAATTCATGTTTCTTACGTTCGAAACGGTGGATTTTTGTGTAATCACGATAAAATTGCTGTTTTAAACTTGCAAAACATAGAAAAACGCTGTTTTCAACTGTTCAAACTGACAAATTCATGTTTCTTCCGTGCGAAACGGCAATTTTTGAGAAATGACGGTAAAATTGCTGTTTTAAACTTGCAAAAACAAATAAAAACGCTGTTTTGAACTATTCAAACTGACAAATTCATGTTTCTTTCGTGTGAAACGGCGATTTATGAGAAATGACAATAAAATTGCTGTTTTAAACTTGCAAAAACATAGAAAAACGCTGTTTTGAACTATTAAACTGACAAATTCATGTTTCTTTTGTGCGAAACGGCGATTAATGAGAAATGACCATAAAATTGCTGTTTTAAACTTGCAAAAACAAAGAAAACGCTGATTTAAACTATTCAAACTGATAAATTCATGTTTCTTTCGTGCGAAACGGCGATTTATGAGAAATGACGATAATATTGCTGTTTTAAACTTGCAAAAACATAGAAAAACGCTGTTTTGAACTATTCAAACTGACAAATTCATGTTTCTTTCGTGTGAAACGGCGATTTATGAGAAATGACGATAAAATTGCTGTTTTAAACTTGCAAAAACATAGAAAAACGCTGTTTTTAACTATTCAAACTGATAAATTCAGGTTTCTTTCGTGCGAAACTGCGATTTATTAGAGATGACGATAAAATTGCTGTTTTAAACTTGCAAAAACATAGAAAAACGCTGTTTTCAACTATTCAAACTGATAAATTCATGTTTCTTACGTTCGAAACGGTTAATTTTTGTGAAATCATGATAAAATTGCTGTTTTAAACTTGCAAAAACATAGAAAAACGCTGTTTTCAACTATTCAAATAAATAAATCGCCGTTACGCACGAAAAAAACATGAATTTATCAGTTTGAGTAGTTGAAAATAGCGTTTTTCTATGTTTTTGCAAGTTTAAAACAGCAATTTTATCGTCATTTCTCATAAATAGCCGTTTCGCACGGAAGAAACGGTGGATTATTGTGGAATCACGATAAAATTGCTGTTTTAAACTTGCAAAAACATAGAAAAACGCTGTTTTCAACTATTCAAACTGACAAATTCATGTTTCTTCCGTGCGAAACGGTTATTTATGAGAAATGACGATAAAATTGCTGTTTTAAACTTGCAATAACATAGAAAAACGCTATTTTCAACTACTCAAACTGATAAATTCATGTTTCTTTCGTGCGTAACGGCGATTTATGAAAAATAACGATAAAATTGCTGTTTTAAACTTGCAAAAACATAGAAAAACGCTGTTTTCAACTGTTCAAACTGATAAATTCATGTTTCTTTCGTGCGAAAGGGCGATTTATAAAAAATGACGATAAAGTTGTTGTTTTAAACTTGCAGAAACATAGAAAAACGCTGTTTTCAACTATTCAAACTGATAAATTAATGTTTCTTCCGTGCGAAACGGCGATTTATGAGAAATGACGATAAAATTGCTGTTTTAAACTTGCAAAAACATAGAAAAACGCTGTTTTCAACTATTCAAACTGATAAATTCATGTTTCTTTCGTGCGAAACGGCGATTTATGAGAAATGACGATAAAATTGCTGTTTTAAACTTGCAAAACATAGAAAAACGCTGTTTTCAACTATTCAAACTGATAAATTCATATTTCTTTCGTGCGAAACGGTGATTTATGAGAAATGACAATAAAATTGCTGTTTTAAACTTGCAAAAACATAGAAAAACGCTGTTTTCAACTATTCAAACTGATAAATTCATATTTCTTTCGTGCGAAACGGTGATTTATGAGAAATGACAATAAAATTGCTGTTTTTAACTTGCAAAAACATAGAAAAACCCTGTTTTCAACTATTCAAACTGATAAATTCATGTTTCTATCGTGCAAAACGGCGACTTATGAGAAATGACGATAAAATTGCTGTTTTAAAATTGCAAAAACATAGAAAAACGCTGTTTTGAACTATTCAAACTGACAAATTCATGTTTCTTTCGTGTGAAACGGCGATTTATGAGAAATGACAATAAAATTGCTGTTTTAAACTTGCAAAAACATAGAAAAACGCTGTTTTGAACTATTAAACTGACAAATTCATGTTTCTTTTGTGCGAAACGGCGATTAATGAGAAATGACCATAAAATTGCTGTTTTAAACTTGCAAAAACAAAGAAAACGCTGTTTTCAACTATTCAAACTGATAAATTCATGTTTCTTTCTTGCGAAACGGCGATTTATGAGAAATGACGATAATATTGCTGTTTTAAACTTGCAAAAACATAGATAAACGCTGTTTTGAACTATTCAAACTGACAAATTCATGTTTCTTTCGTGTGAAACGGCGATTTATGAGAAATGACGATAAAATTGCTGTTTTAAACTTGCAAAAACATAGAAAAACGCTGTTTTTAACTATTCAAACTGATAAATTCAGGTTTCTTTCGTGCGAAACTGCGATTTATTAGAGATGACGATAAAATTGCTGTTTTAAACTTGCAAAAACATAGAAAAACGCTGTTTTCAACTATTCAAACTGATAAATTCATGTTTCTTACGTTCGAAACGGTGGATTTTTGTGAAATCACGATAAAATTGCTGTTTTAAACTTGCAAAAACATAGAAAAACGCTGTTTTCAACTATTCAAATAAATAAATCGCCGTTACGCACGAAAGAAACATGAATTTATCAGTTTGAGTAGTTGAAAATAGCGTTTTTCTATGTTTTTGCAAGTTTAAAACAGCAATTTTATCGTCATTTCTCATAAATAGCCGTTTCGCACGGAAGACACGGCGGATTTTTGTGGAATCACGATAAAATTGCTGTTTTAAACTTGCAAAAACATAGAAAAACGCTGTTTTCAACTATTCAAACTGACAAATTCATGTTTCTTCCGTGCGAAACGGTTATTTATGAGAAATGACGATAAAATTGCTGTTTTAAACTTGCAATAACATAGAAAAACGCTATTTTCAACTACTCAAACTGATAAATTCATGTTTCTTTCGTGCGTAACGGCGATTTATGAAAAATAACGATAAAATTGCTGTTTTAAACTTGCAAAAACATAGAAAAACGCTGTTTTCAACTGTTCAAACTGATAAATTCATGTTTCTTTCGTGCGAAAGGGCGATTTATAAAAAATGACGATAAAGTTGCTGTTTTAAACTTGCAGAAACATAGAAAAACGCTGTTTTCAACTATTCAAACTGATAAATTAATGTTTCTTCCGTGCGAAACGGCGATTTATGAGAAATGACGATAAAATTGCTGTTTTAAACTTGCAAAAACATAGAAAAACGCTGTTTTCAACTATTCAAACTGATAAATTCATGTTTCTATCGTGCAAAACGGCGATTTATGAGAAATGACGATAAAATTGCTGTTTTAAAATTGCAAAAACATAAAAAAACGCTGTTTTTAACTATTCAAACTGATAAATTCAGGTTTCTTTCGTGCGAAACGGCGATTTATGAGAAATGACGATAAAATTGCTGTTTTAAACTTGCAAAAACATAGAAAAACGCTGTTTTGAACTATTCAAACTGACAAATTCATGTTTCTTTCATGCGAAACGTCGATTTATGAGAAATGACGATAAAATTGCTGTTTTAAACTTGCAAAAACATAGAAAAACGCTGTTTTCAACTATTCAAACTGACAAATTCATGTTTCTTCCGTGCGAAACGGTTATTTATGAGAAATGACGATAAAATTGCTGTTTTAAACTTGCAATAACATAGAAAAACGCTATTTTCAACTACTCAAACTGATAAATTCATGTTTCTTTCGTGCGTAACGGCGATTTATGAAAAATAACGATAAAATTGCTGTTTTAAACTTGCAAAAACATAGAAAAACGCTGTTTTCAACTATTCAAAATGATAAATTCATGTTTCTTACGTTCGAAACGGTGGATTTTTGTGAAATCACGATAAAATTGCTGTTTTAAACTTGCAAAAACATAGAAAAACGCTGTTTTCAACTATTCAAACTAACAAATTCATGTTTCTTCCGTGCGAAACGGCTATTTATGAGAAATGACGATAAAATTGCTGTTTTAAACTTCCAAAACATAGAAAAACGCTATTTTCAACTACTCAAACTGATAAATTCATGTTTCCTTCGTGCGTAACGGCGATTTATGAAAAATAACGATAAAATTGCTGTTTTAAACTTGCAAAAACATAGAAAAACGCTGTTTTCAACTGTTCAAACTGATAAATTCATAATTCTTTCGTGCGAAACGGTTATTTATGAGAAATGACGATAAAATTGCTGTTTTAAACTTGCAGAAACAAAGAAAATCGATATTTTGAACTACTCAAACTGATAAATTCATGTTTCTTTCGTGCGAAACGGCGATTTATGAGAAATGACGATAAAATTGCTGTTTTAAACTTGCAAAAACATAGAAAAAGCTGTTTTCAACTATTCAAACTGATAAATTCATATTTCTTTCGTGCGATACGGTGATTTATGAGAAATGACAAAAAAAATTGCTGTTTTTAACTTGCAAAAACAAAGAAAACGCTGTTTTGAACTATTCAAACTGACAAATTCATGTTTCTTTCGTGTGAAACGGCGATTTATGAGAAATGACCATAAAATTGCTGTTTTAAACTTGCAAAAACAAAGAAAACGCTGTTTTCAACTATTCAAACTGATAAATTCATGTTTCTTTCGTGCGAAACGGTGATTTATGAGAAATGACGATAATATTGCTGTTTTAAACTTGCAAAAACATAGAAAAACGCTGTTTTGAACTATTCAAACTGACAAATTCATGTTTCTTTCGTGTGAAACGTCGATTTATTAGAAATGACGATAAAATTGCTGTTTTAAACTTGCAAAAACATAGAAAAACGATGTTTTTAACTAATCAAACTGATAAATTCAGGTTTCTTTCGTGCGAAACTGCGATTTATGAGAAATGACGATAAAATTGCTGTTTTAAACTTGCAAAAACATAAAAAAACGCTGTTTTCAACTATTCAAACTGATAAATTCATGTTTCTCCCGTGCGAAACGGCGATTTAGGAGAAATGACGATAAAATTGCTGTTTTAAACTTGCAAAAACATAGAAAAACGCTGTTTTCAACTATTCAAACTGTTAAATTCATTTTTCTTTCGAGCGAAACGGCGATTTATGAGAAATGACGATAAAATTGCTGTTTTAAACTTGCAAAAACATAGAAAAACGCTGTTTTCAACTATTCAAACTGATAAATTCATGTTTCTTCCGTGCGAAACGGCTATTTATGAGAAATGACGATAAAATTGCTGTTTTAAACTTGCAGAAACATAGAAAAACGCTATTTTCAACTACTCAAACTGATAAATTCATGTTTCTTTCGTGCGTAACGGCGATTTATGAAAAATATCGATAAAATTGCTGTTTTAAACTTGCAAAAACATAGAAAAACGCTGTTTTCAACTATTCAAACTGATAAATTCATGTTTCTTCCGTGCGAAACGGCGATTTATGAGAAATGACGATAAAATTGCTGTTTTAAACTTGCAAAAACTTAGAAAAACGCTGTTTTCAACTATTCAAACTGTTAAATTCATTTTTCTTTCGAGCAAAACGGCGATTTATGAGAAATGACGATAAAATTGCTGTTTTTAACTTGCAAAAACATAGAAAAACGCTGTTTTCAACTATTCAAACTGATAAATTCATGTTTCTTCCGTGCGAAACGGCTATTTATGAGAAATGACGATAAAATTGCTGTTTTAAACTTGCAGAAACATAGAAAAACGCTATTTTCAACTACTCAAACTGATAAATTCATGTTTCTTTCGTGCGTAACGGCGATTTATGAAAAATATCGATAAAATTGCTGTTTTAAACTTGCAAAAACATAGAAAAACGCTGTTTTCAACTGTTCAAACTGATAAATTCATGTTTCTTCCGTGCGAAACGGCTATTTATGAGAAATGACGATAAAATTGCTGTTTTAAACTTGCAAAAACATAGAAAAACGCTGTTTTCAACTATTCAAACTGATAAATTCATGTTTCTTCCGTGCGAAACGGCTATTTATGAGAAATGACGATAAAATTGCTGTTTTAAACTTGCAGAAACATAGAAAAACGCTATTTTCAACTACTCAAACTGATAAATTCATGTTTCTTTCGTGCGTAACGGCGATTTATGAAAAATAACGATAAAATTGCTGTTTTAAACTTGCAAAAACATAGAAAAACGCTGTTTTCAACTATTCAAACTGATAAATTCATGTTTCTTCCGTGCGAAACGGCGATTTATGAGAAATGACGATAAAATTGCTGTTTTAAACTTGCAAAAACATAGAAAAACGCTGTTTTCAACTATTCAAACTGTTAAATTCATTTTTCTTTCGAGCGAAACGGCGATTTATGAGATATGACGATAAAATTGCTGTTTTAAACTTGCAAAAACATAGAAAAACGCTGTTTTCAACTATTCAAACTGATAAATTCATGTTTCTTCCGTGCGAAACGGCTATTTATGAGAAATGACGATAAAATTGCTGTTTTAAACTTGCAGAAACATAGAAAAACGCTATTTTCAACTACTCAAACTGATAAATTCATGTTTCTTTCGTGCGTAACGGCGATTTATGAAAAATATCGATAAAATTGCTGTTTTAAACTTGCAAAAACATAGAAAAACGCTGTTTTCAACTGTTCAAACTGATAAATTCATGTTTCTTTCGTGCGAAACGGCGATTTATAAGAAATGACGATAAAATTGCTGTTTTAAACTTGCAGAAACATAGAAAAACGCTGTTTTCAACTATTCAAACTGATAAATTAATGTTTCTTCCGTGCGAAACGGCGATTTATGAGAAATGACGATAAAATTGCTGTTTTAAACTTGCAAAAACATAGAAAAACACTGTTTTCAACTGTTCAAACTGATAAATTCATGTTTCTTTCGTGCGAAACAGCGATTTATGAGAAATGACGATAAAATTGCTGTTTTAAACTTGCAAAAACATAGAAAAACGCTGTTTTCAACTATTCAAACTGATAAATTCATATTTCTTTCGTGCGAAACGGTGATTTATGAGAAATGACAATAAAATTGCTGTCTTTAACTTGCAAAAACATAGAAAAACCCTGTTTTCAACTATTCAAACTGATATATTCATGTTTCTATCGTGCGAAACGGCGATTTATGAGAAATGACGATAAAATTGCAGTTTTAAACTTGCAAAAACATAGAAAAACGCTGTTTTTTACTATTCAAACTGTCAAATTCATGTTTCTATCGTGCGAAACGGCGATTTATTAGAAATGACGATAAATTTGCTGTTTTAAACTTGCAAAAACATAGAAAAACGCTGTTTTGAACTATTCAAACTGACAAATTCATGTTTCTATCGTGCGAAACGGCGATTTATTAGAAATGACGATAAATTTGCTGTTTTAAACTTGCAAAAACATAGAAAAACGCTGTTTTTAACTATTCAAACTGATAAATTCAGGTTTCTTTCGTGCGAAACTGCGATTTATGAGAAATGACAATAAAATTGCTGTTTTAAACTTGCAAAAACATAGAAAAACGCTGTTTTCAACTATTCAAACTGACAAATTCATGTTTCTTCCGTGCGAAACGGTTATTTATGAGAAATGACGATAAAATTGCTGTTTTAAACTTGCAATAACATAGAAAAACGCTATTTTCAACTACTCAATCTGATAAATTCATGTTTCTTTCGTGCGTAACGGCGATTTATGAAAAATAACGATAAAATTGCTGTTTTAAACTTGCAAAAACATAGAAAAACGCTGTTTTCAACTGTTCAAACTGATAAATTCATGTTTCTTTCGTGCGAAACGGTTATTTATGAGAAATGACGATAAAATTGCTGTTTTAAACTTGCAATAACATAGAAAAACGCTATTTTCAACTACTCAATCTGATAAATTCATGTTTCTTTCGTGCGTAACGGCGATTTATGAAAAATAAAGATAAAATTGCTGTTTTAAACTTGCAAAAACATAGAAAAACGCTGTTTTCAACTGTTCAAACTGATAAATTCATGTTTCTTTCGTGTGAAACGGCGATTTATGAGAAATGACGATAAAATTGCTGTTTTAAACTTGCAAAAACATAGAAAAACGCTGTTTTCAACTATTCAAACTGATAAATTCATATTTCTTTCGTGCGAAACGGTGATTTATGAGAAATGACAATAAAATTGCTGTTTTTAACTTGCAAAAACATAGAAAAACCCTGTTTTCAACTATTCAAACTGATAAATTCATGTTTCTATCGTGCGAAACGGCGATTTATGAGAAATGACGATAAAATTGCAGTTTTAAACTTGCAAAAACATAGAAAAACTTTGTTTTCAACTATTCAAACTGATAAATTCATGTGTCTTACGTTCGAAACGGTGGATTTTTGTGAAATTACGATAAAATTGCTGTTTAAAACTTGCAAAAACATTGAAAAACGCTGTTTTCAACTATTCAAACTGACAAATTCATGTTTCTTTCGTGTGAAACGGCGATTTATGAGAAATGACGATAAAGTTGCTGTTTTAAACTTGCAAAAACATAAAAAAAACGCTGTTTTCAACTATTCAAACTGATATATTCAGGTTTCTTTCGTGCGAAACGGCGATTTATGAGAAATGACGATAAAATTGCTGTTTTAAACTTGCAAAAACATAGAAAAACGCTGTTTTTAACTATTAAAACTGACAAATTCATGCTTCTTTCGTGCGAAACGGCGATTTATGAGAAATGACGATAAAATCGCTGTTTTAAACTTGCAAAAACATAGAAAAACGCTGTTTTCAACTATTCAAACTGATAAATTCATGTTTCTTTCATGCGAAACGGCGATTTATGAGAAATGACGATAAAATTGCTGTTTTAAACTTCAAAAACATAGAAAAACGCTGTTTTGAACTATTCAAACTGACAAATTCATGTTTCTTTCGTGTGAAACGGCGATTTATGAGAAATGACGATTGCTGTTTTAAACTTGCAAAAACATAGAAAAACGCTGTTTTTAACTATTAAAACTGATAAATTCAGGTTTCTTTCGTGCGAAACTGCGATATATGAGAATTGACGATAAAATTGCTGTTTTAAACTTGCAAAAACATAGAAAAACGCTATTTTCAACTACTCAAACTGATAAATTCATGTTTCTTTCGTGCGTAACGGCGATTTATGAAAAATAACGATAAAATTGCTGTTTTAAACTTGCAAAAACATAGAAAAACGCTGTTTTCAACTGTACAAACTGATAAATTCATGTTTCTTTCGTGCGAAACGGTTATTTATGAGAAATGACGATAAAATTGCTGTTTTAAACTTGCAGAAACATAGAAAAACGATATTTTCAACTACTCAAACTGATAAATTCATGTTTCTTTCGTGCGTAACGGCGATTTATGAAAAATAACGATAAAATTGCTGTTTTAAACTTGCAAAAACATAGAAAAACGCTGTTTTCAACTGTTCAAACTGATAAACTCATGTTTCTTCCGTGCGAAACGGCGATTTATGAGAAATGACGATAAAATTGCTGTTTTAAACTTGCAAAAACATAGAAAAACGCTGTTTTCAACTGTTCAAACTGATAAATTCATGTTTCTTTCGTGCGAAACGGCGATCTATGAGAAATGACGATAAAATTGCTGTTTTAAACTTGCAAAAACATAGAAAAACGCTGTTTTCAACTATTCAAACTAATAAATTCATATTTCTTTCGTGCGAAACGGTGATTTATGAGAAATGACAAAAAAAATTGCTGTTTTAAACTTGCAAAAACATAGAAAAACGCTGTTTTCAACTAATCAAACTGATAAATTCATGTTTCTTTCGTGCGAAACGGCGATTTATGAGAAATGACGATAAAATTGCTGTTTTAAACTTGCAAAAACATAGAAAAACGCTGTTTTCAACTGTTCATACTGATAAATTCATGTTTCTTTCGTGCGAAACGGCGATTTATGAGAAATGACGATAAAATTGCTGTTTTAAACTTGCAAAAACATAGAAAAACGCTGTTTTGAACTATTCAAACTGACAAATGCATGTTTCTTTCGTGCGCAACGGCGATTTATGATAAATGACGATAAAATTGCTGTTTTAAACTTGCAAAAACATAGAAAAACGCTGTTTTTAACTATTCAAACTGATAAATTCAGGTTTCTTTCGTGCGAAACGGCGATTTATGAAAAATGACGATAAAATTGCTGTTTTAAACTAGCAAAAACATAGAAAAACGCTGTTTTGAACTATTCAAACTGACAAATTCATGTTTCTTTCATGCGAAACGTCGATTTATGAAAAATGGCGATAAAATTGCTGTTTTAAACTTGCAAAAACATAGAAAAACGCTGTTTTCAACTATTCAAACTGATAAATTCATGTTTCTTTCGTGCGAAACGGCGATTTATGAGAAATGACGATAAAATTGCTTTTTTAAACTTGCAAAAACATAGAAAAACGCTGTTTTCAACTATTCAAACTGATAAATTCATGTTTCTTACGTTCGAAACGGTGGATTTTTGTGAAATCACGATAAAATTGCTGTTTTAATCTTGCAAAAACATAGAAAAACGCTGTTTTCAACTATTCAAACTAACAAATTCATGTTTCTTCCGTGCGAAACGGCTATTTATGAGAAATGACGATAAAATTGCTGTTTTAAACTTGCAAAAACATAGAAAAACGCTATTTTCAACTACTCAAACTGATAAATTCATGTTTCTTTCGTGCGTAACGGTGATTTATGAAAAATAACGATAAAATTGCTGTTTTAAACTTGCAAAAACATAGAAAAACGCTGTTTTCAACTGTTCAAACTGATAAATTCATGTTTCTTTCGTGCGAAACGGTTATTTATGAGAAATGACGATAAAATTGCTGTTTTAAACTTGCAGAAACATAGAAAAACGATATTTTCAACTACTCAAACTGATAAATTCATGTTTCTTTCGTGCGTAACGGCGATTTATGAAAAATAACGATAAAATTGCTGTTTTAAACTTGCAAAAACATAGAAAAACGCTGTTTTCAATTGTTCAAACTGATAAACTCATGTTTCTTCCATGCGAAACGGCGATTTATGAGAAATGACGATAAAATTGCTGTTTTAAACTTGCAAAAACATAGAAAAACGCTGTTTTCAACTGTTCAAACTGATAAATTCATGTTTCTTTCGTGCGAAACGGCGATTTATGAGAAATGACGATATTATTGCTGTTTTAAACTTGCAAAAACATAGAAAAACGCTGTTTTCAACTATTCAAACTAATAAATTCATATTTCTTTCGTGCGAAACGGTGATTTATGAGAAATGACAAAAAAAATTGCTGTTTTTAACTTGCAAAAACATAGAAAAACCCTGTTTTCAACTATTCAAACTGATAAATTCATGTTTCTTACGTTCGAAACGGTGGATTTTTGTGTAATCACGATAAAATTGCTGTTTTAAACTTGCAAAACATAGAAAAACGCTGTTTTCAACTGTTCAAACTGACAAATTCATGTTTCTTCCGTGCGAAACGGCAATTTTTGAGAAATGACGGTAAAATTGCTGTTTTAAACTTGCAAAAACAAATAAAAACGCTGTTTTGAACTATTCAAACTGACAAATTCATGTTTCTTTCGTGTGAAACGGCGATTTATGAGAAATGACAATAAAATTGCTGTTTTAAACTTGCAAAAACATAGAAAAACGCTGTTTTGAACTATTAAACTGACAAATTCATGTTTCTTTTGTGCGAAACGGCGATTAATGAGAAATGACCATAAAATTGCTGTTTTAAACTTGCAAAAACAAAGAAAACGCTGATTTAAACTATTCAAACTGATAAATTCATGTTTCTTTCGTGCGAAACGGCGATTTATGAGAAATGACGATAATATTGCTGTTTTAAACTTGCAAAAACATAGAAAAACGCTGTTTTGAACTATTCAAACTGACAAATTCATGTTTCTTTCGTGTGAAACGGCGATTTATGAGAAATGACGATAAAATTGCTGTTTTAAACTTGCAAAAACATAGAAAAACGCTGTTTTTAACTATTCAAACTGATAAATTCAGGTTTCTTTCGTGCGAAACTGCGATTTATTAGAGATGACGATAAAATTGCTGTTTTAAACTTGCAAAAACATAGAAAAACGCTGTTTTCAACTATTCAAACTGATAAATTCATGTTTCTTACGTTCGAAACGGTTAATTTTTGTGAAATCATGATAAAATTGCTGTTTTAAACTTGCAAAAACATAGAAAAACGCTGTTTTCAACTATTCAAATAAATAAATCGCCGTTACGCACGAAAAAAACATGAATTTATCAGTTTGAGTAGTTGAAAATAGCGTTTTTCTATGTTTTTGCAAGTTTAAAACAGCAATTTTATCGTCATTTCTCATAAATAGCCGTTTCGCACGGAAGAAACGGTGGATTATTGTGGAATCACGATAAAATTGCTGTTTTAAACTTGCAAAAACATAGAAAAACGCTGTTTTCAACTATTCAAACTGACAAATTCATGTTTCTTCCGTGCGAAACGGTTATTTATGAGAAATGACGATAAAATTGCTGTTTTAAACTTGCAATAACATAGAAAAACGCTATTTTCAACTACTCAAACTGATAAATTCTTGTTTCTTTCGTGCGTAACGGCGATTTATGAAAAATAACGATAAAATTGCTGTTTTAAACTTGCAAAAACATAGAAAAACGCTGTTTTCAACTGTTCAAACTGATAAATTCATGTTTCTTTCGTGCGAAAGGGCGATTTATAAAAAATGACGATAAAGTTGTTGTTTTAAACTTGCAGAAACATAGAAAAACGCTGTTTTCAACTATTCAAACTGATAAATTAATGTTTCTTCCGTGCGAAACGGCGATTTATGAGAAATGACGATAAAATTGCTGTTTTAAACTTGCAAAAACATAGAAAAACGCTGTTTTCAACTATTCAAACTGATAAATTCATGTTTCTTTCGTGCGAAACGGCGATTTATGAGAAATGACGATAAAATTGCTGTTTTAAACTTGCAAAACATAGAAAAACGCTGTTTTCAACTATTCAAACTGATAAATTCATATTTCTTTCGTGCGAAACGGTGATTTATGAGAAATGACAATAAAATTGCTGTTTTAAACTTGCAAAAACATAGAAAAACGCTGTTTTCAACTATTCAAACTGATAAATTCATATTTCTTTCGTGCGAAACGGTGATTTATGAGAAATGACAATAAAATTGCTGTTTTTAACTTGCAAAAACATAGAAAAACCCTGTTTTCAACTATTCAAACTGATAAATTCATGTTTCTATCGTGCAAAACGGCGACTTATGAGAAATGACGATAAAATTGCTGTTTTAAAATTGCAAAAACATAGAAAAACGCTGTTTTGAACTATTCAAACTGACAAATTCATGTTTCTTTCGTGTGAAACGGCGATTTATGAGAAATGACAATAAAATTGCTGTTTTAAACTTGCAAAAACATAGAAAAACGCTGTTTTGAACTATTAAACTGACAAATTCATGTTTCTTTTGTGCGAAACGGCGATTAATGAGAAATGACCATAAAATTGCTGTTTTAAACTTGCAAAAACAAAGAAAACGCTGTTTTCAACTATTCAAACTGATAAATTCATGTTTCTTTCTTGCGAAACGGCGATTTATGAGAAATGACGATAATATTGCTGTTTTAAACTTGCAAAAACATAGATAAACGCTGTTTTGAACTATTCAAACTGACAAATTCATGTTTCTTTCGTGTGAAACGGCGATTTATGAGAAATGACGATAAAATTGCTGTTTTAAACTTGCAAAAACATAGAAAAACGCTGTTTTTAACTATTCAAACTGATAAATTCAGGTTTCTTTCGTGCGAAACTGCGATTTATTAGAGATGACGATAAAATTGCTGTTTTAAACTTGCAAAAACATAGAAAAACGCTGTTTTCAACTATTCAAACTGATAAATTCATGTTTCTTACGTTCGAAACGGTGGATTTTTGTGAAATCACGATAAAATTGCTGTTTTAAACTTGCAAAAACATAGAAAAACGCTGTTTTCAACTATTCAAATAAATAAATCGCCGTTACGCACGAAAGAAACATGAATTTATCAGTTTGAGTAGTTGAAAATAGCGTTTTTCTATGTTTTTGCAAGTTTAAAACAGCAATTTTATCGTCATTTCTCATAAATAGCCGTTTCGCACGGAAGACACGGCGGATTTTTGTGGAATCACGATAAAATTGCTGTTTTAAACTTGCAAAAACATAGAAAAACGCTGTTTTCAACTATTCAAACTGACAAATTCATGTTTCTTCCGTGCGAAACGGTTATTTATGAGAAATGACGATAAAATTGCTGTTTTAAACTTGCAATAACATAGAAAAACGCTATTTTCAACTACTCAAACTGATAAATTCATGTTTCTTTCGTGCGTAACGGCGATTTATGAAAAATAACGATAAAATTGCTGTTTTAAACTTGCAAAAACATAGAAAAACGCTGTTTTCAACTGTTCAAACTGATAAATTCATGTTTCTTTCGTGCGAAAGGGCGATTTATAAAAAATGACGATAAAGTTGCTGTTTTAAACTTGCAGAAACATAGAAAAACGCTGTTTTCAACTATTCAAACTGATAAATTAATGTTTCTTCCGTGCGAAACGGCGATTTATGAGAAATGACGATAAAATTGCTGTTTTAAACTTGCAAAAACATAGAAAAACGCTGTTTTCAACTATTCAAACTGATAAATTCATGTTTCTATCGTGCAAAACGGCGATTTATGAGAAATGACGATAAAATTGCTGTTTTAAAATTGCAAAAACATAAAAAAACGCTGTTTTTAACTATTCAAACTGATAAATTCAGGTTTCTTTCGTGCGAAACGGCGATTTATGAGAAATGACGATAAAATTGCTGTTTTAAACTTGCAAAAACATAGAAAAACGCTGTTTTGAACTATTCAAACTGACAAATTCATGTTTCTTTCATGCGAAACGTCGATTTATGAGAAATGACGATAAAATTGCTGTTTTAAACTTGCAAAAACATAGAAAAACGCTGTTTTCAACTATTCAAACTGACAAATTCATGTTTCTTCCGTGCGAAACGGTTATTTATGAGAAATGACGATAAAATTGCTGTTTTAAACTTGCAATAACATAGAAAAACGCTATTTTCAACTACTCAAACTGATAAATTCATGTTTCTTTCGTGCGTAACGGCGATTTATGAAAAATAACGATAAAATTGCTGTTTTAAACTTGCAAAAACATAGAAAAACGCTGTTTTCAACTATTCAAAATGATAAATTCATGTTTCTTACGTTCGAAACGGTGGATTTTTGTGAAATCACGATAAAATTGCTGTTTTAAACTTGCAAAAACATAGAAAAACGCTGTTTTCAACTATTCAAACTAACAAATTCATGTTTCTTCCGTGCGAAACGGCTATTTATGAGAAATGACGATAAAATTGCTGTTTTAAACTTCCAAAACATAGAAAAACGCTATTTTCAACTACTCAAACTGATAAATTCATGTTTCCTTCGTGCGTAACGGCGATTTATGAAAAATAACGATAAAATTGCTGTTTTAAACTTGCAAAAACATAGAAAAACGCTGTTTTCAACTGTTCAAACTGATAAATTCATAATTCTTTCGTGCGAAACGGTTATTTATGAGAAATGACGATAAAATTGCTGTTTTAAACTTGCAGAAACAAAGAAAATCGATATTTTGAACTACTCAAACTGATAAATTCATGTTTCTTTCGTGCGAAACGGCGATTTATGAGAAATGACGATAAAATTGCTGTTTTAAACTTGCAAAAACATAGAAAAAGCTGTTTTCAACTATTCAAACTGATAAATTCATATTTCTTTCGTGCGATACGGTGATTTATGAGAAATGACAAAAAAAATTGCTGTTTTTAACTTGCAAAAACAAAGAAAACGCTGTTTTGAACTATTCAAACTGACAAATTCATGTTTCTTTCGTGTGAAACGGCGATTTATGAGAAATGACCATAAAATTGCTGTTTTAAACTTGCAAAAACAAAGAAAACGCTGTTTTCAACTATTCAAACTGATAAATTCATGTTTCTTTCGTGCGAAACGGCGATTTATGAGAAATGACGATAATATTGCTGTTTTAAACTTGCAAAAACATAGAAAAACGCTGTTTTGAACTATTCAAACTGACAAATTCATGTTTCTTTCGTGTGAAACGTCGATTTATTAGAAATGACGATAAAATTGCTGTTTTAAACTTGCAAAAACATAGAAAAACGATGTTTTTAACTAATCAAACTGATAAATTCAGGTTTCTTTCGTGCGAAACTGCGATTTATGAGAAATGACGATAAAATTGCTGTTTTAAACTTGCAAAAACATAAAAAAACGCTGTTTTCAACTATTCAAACTGATAAATTCATGTTTCTTCCGTGCGAAACGGCGATTTAGGAGAAATGACGATAAAATTGCTGTTTTAAACTTGCAAAAAAAAAGAAAAACGCTGTTTTCAACTGTTCAAACTGATAAATTCATGTTTCTTTCGTGCGAAACTACGATTTATGAGAAATGACGATAAAATTGCTGTTTTAAACTTGCAAAAACATAGAAAAACGCTGTTTTCAGCTATTCAAATAAATAAATCGCCGTTACGCACGAAAAAAACATGAATTTATCAGTTTGAGTAGTTGAAAATAGCGTTTTTCTATGTTTTTGCAAGTTTAAAACAGCAATTTTATCGTCATTTCTCATAAATAGCCGTTTCGCACGGAAGAAACGGTGGATTTTTGTGGAATCACGATAAAATTGCTGTTTTAAACTTGCAAAAACATAGAAAAACGCTGTTTTCAACTATTCAAACTGATAAATTCATATTTCTTTCGTGCGAAACGGTGATTTATGAGAAATGACAATTAAATTGCTGTTTTTAACATGCAAAAACAGAAAAACCCTGTTTTCAACTATTCAAACTGATAAATTCATGTTTCTATCGTGCGAAACGGCGATTTATGAGAAATGACGATAAAATTGCAGTTTTAAACTTGCAAAAACATAGAAAAACGCTGTTTTCAACTATTCAAACTGATAAATTCATGTTTCTTACGTTCGAAGCGGTGGATTTTTGTGAAATTACGATAAAATTGCTGTTTAAAACTTGCAAAAACATTGAAAAACGCTGTTTTCAACTATTCAAACTGACAAATTCATGTTTCTTTCGTGTGAAACGGCGATTTATGAGAAATGACGATAAAATTGCTGTTTTAAACTTGCAAAAACATAAAAAAAACGCTGTTTTTAACTATTCAAACTGATAAATTCAGGTTTCTTTCGTGCGAAACGGCGATTTATGAGAAATGACGATAAAATTGCTGTTTTAAACTTGCAAAAACATAGAAAAACGCTGTTTTTAACTATTCAAACTGACAAATTCATGCTTCTTTCGTGCGAAACGGCGATTTATGAGAAATGACGATAAAATTGCTGTTTTAAACTTGCAAAAACATAGAAAAACGCTGTTTTCATCTATTCAAACTGATAAATTCATGTTTCTTTCATGCGAAACGGCGATTTATGAGAAATGACGATAAAATTGCTGTTTTAAACTTGCAAAAACATAGAAAAACGCTGTTTTGAACTATTCAAACTGACAAATTCATGTTTCTTTCGTGTGAAACGGCGATTTATGAGAAATGACGATTGCTGTTTTAAACTTGCAAAAACATAAAAAAACGCTGTTTTTAACTATTTAAACTGATAAATTCAGGTTTATTTCGTGCGAAACGGCGATTTATGAGAAATGACGATAAAATTGCTGTTTTAAACTTGCAAAAACATAGAAAAACGCTGTTTTTAACTATTCAAACTGACAAATTCATGCTTCTTTCGTGCGAAACGGCGATTTATGAGAACTGACGATAAAATTGCTGTTTTAAACTTGCAAAAACATAAAAAAACGCTGTTTTCAACTATTCAAACTGATAAATTCATGTTTCTTTCATGCGAAACGGCGATTTATGAGAAATGACCATAAAATTGCTGTTTTAAACTTGCAAAAACATAGAAAAACGCTGTTTTCAACTATACAAACTGACAAATTCATGTTTCTTTCGTGTGAAAGGGCGATTTATGAGAAATGACGATAAAATTGCTGTTTTAAACTTGCAAAAACATGAAAAAACGCTGTTTTTAACTATTCAAACTGATAAATTCAGGTTTCTTTCGTGCAAAACGGCGATTTATGAGAAATGACGATAAAATTGCTGTTTTAAACTTGCAAAAACATAGAAAAACGCTGTTTTTAACTATTCAAACTGACAAATTCATGCTTCTTTCGTGCGAAACGGCGATTTATGAGAAATGACGATAAAATAGCTGTTTTAAACTTGCAAAAACATAGAAAACGCTGTTTTCATCTATTCAAACTGATAAATTCATGTTTCTTTCATGCGAAACGGCGATTTATGAGAAATGACGATAAAATTGCTGTTTTAAACTTGCAAAAACATAGAAAAACGCTGTTTTGAACTATTCAAACTGACAAATTCATGTTTCTTTCGTGTAAAACGGCGATTTATGAGAAATGACGATTGCTGTTTTAAACTTGCAAAAACATAGAAAAACGCTGTTTTTAACTATTCAAACTGATAAATTCAGGTTTCTTTCGTGCGAAACTGCGATTTATGAGAATTGACGATAAAATTGCTGTTTAAAACTTGCAAAAACATAGAAAAACGCTGTTTTCAACTATTCAAACTGATAAATTCATGTTTCTTACGTTCGAAACGGTGGATTTTTGTGTAATCACGATAAAATTGCTGTTTTAAACTTGCAAAAACATAGAAAACGCTGTTTTCAACTATTCAAACTGACAAATTCATGTTTCTTCCGTGCGAAACGGCTATTTATGAGAAATGACGATAAAATTGCTGTTTTAAACTTGCAAAAACATAGAAAAACGCTATTTTCAACTACTCAAACTGATAAATTCATGTTTCTTTCGTGCGTAACGGCGATTTATGAAAAATAACGATAAAATTGCTGTTTTAAACTTGCTAAAACATAGAAAAACGCTGTTTTCAACTGTTCAAACTGATAAATTCATGTTTCTTTCGTGCGAAACGGCGATTTATGAGAAATGACGATAAAATTGGTGTTTTAAACTTGCAGAAACATAGAAAAACGCTTTTTTCATCTGTTGAAACTGATAAATTCATGTTTCTTTCGTGCGAAACGGCGATTTTTGAGAAATGACGATAAAATCGCTGTTTTAAACTTGCAAAAACATAGAAAAACGCTGTTTTCAATTATTCAAACTGATAAATTCATATTTCTTTCGTGCGAAACAGATATTTATGAGAAATGACAATAAAATTGCTGTTTTAAACTTGCAAAAACATAGAAAAACGCTGTTTTTTACTATTCAAACTGACAAATTCATGTTTCTTCCGTGCGAAACGGCGATTTATGAGAAATGACGATAAAATTGCTGTTTTAAACTCGCAAAAACATAGAAAAACGATTTTTTCAACTATTTAAACTGACAAATTCATGTTTCTTCCGTGCGAAACGGCGATTTATGAGAAACGACGATAAAATTGCTGTTTTAAACTTGCAAAAACATAGAAAAACGCTGTTTTTAACTATTCAAACTGACAAATTCATGCTTCTTTCGTGCGAAACGGCGATTTATGAGAAATGACGATAAAATTGCTGTTTTAAACTTGCAAAAACATAGAAAAACGCTGTTTTCATCTATTCAAACTGATAAATTCATGTTTCTTTCATGCGAAACGGCGATTTATGAGAAATGACGATAAAATTGCTGTTTTAAACTTAAAAAAACATAGAAAAACGCTGTTTTGAACTATTCAAACTGACAAATTCATGTTTCTTTCGTGTGAAACGGCGATTTATGAGAAATGACGATTGCTGTTTTAAACTTGCAAAAACATAGAAAACGCTGTTTTCAACTATTCAAACTGACAAATTCATGTTTCTTCCGTGCGAAACGGCTACTTATGAGAAATGACGATAAAATTGCTGTTTTAAACTTGCAAAAACATAGAAAAACGCTATTTTCAACTACTCAAACTGATAAATTCATGTTTCTTTCGTGCGTAACGGCGATTTATGAAAAATAACGATAAAATTGCTGTTTTAAACTTGCTAAAACATAGAAAAACGCTGTTTTCAACTGTTCAAACTGATAAATTCATGTTTCTTTCGTGCGAAACGGCGATTTATGAGAAATGACGATAAAATTGCTGTTTTAAACTTGCAGAAACATAGAAAAACGCTGTTTTCAACTATTCAAACTGATAAATTCATGTTTCTTCCGTGCGAAACGGCGATTTATGAGAAATAACGATAAAATTGCTGTTTTAAACTTGCAAAAACATTGAAAAACGCTGTTTTCAACTGTTGAAACTGATAAATTCATGTTTCTTTCGTGCGAAACGGCGATTTTTGAGAAATGACGATAAAATCGCTGTTTTAAACTTGCAAAAACATAGAAAAACGCTGTTTTGAACTATTCAAACTGACAAATTCATGTTTCTATCGTGCGAAACGGCGATTTATGAGAAATGACGATAAATTTGCTGTTTTAAACTTGCAAAAACATAGAAAAACTCTGTTTTTTACTATTCAAACTAACAAATTCATGTTTCTTCCGTGCGAAACGGCGATTTATGAGAAATGACGATAAAATTGCTGTTTTAAACTCGCAAAAACATAGAAAAACGTTGTTTTCAACTATTTAAACTGACAAATTCATGTTTTTTCCGTGCGAAACCTCGATTTATGAGAAACGACGATAAAATTGCTGTTTTAAACTTGCAAAAACATAGAAAAACGCTTTTTTTAAAAACTCAAACTGATAAATTCATGTTTCTTTCGTGCGAAACGGCGATTTATGAGAAATGACGATGAAATTGCTGTTTTAAACTTGCAAAAACATAGAAAAACGCTGTTTTCAACTGTTTAAACTGATAAATTCATGTTTCTTTCGTGCGAAACGGCGATTTATGAGAAATGACGATAAAATTGCTGTTTTAAACTTGCAAAAACATAGAAAAACGCTGTTTTGAACTATTCAAACTGACAAATGCATGTTTCTTTCGTGCGCAACGGCGATTTATGATAAATGACGATAAAATTGCTGTTTTAAACTTGCAAAAACATAGAAAAACGCTGTTTTTAACTATTCAAACTGATAAATTCATGTTTCTTTCATGCGAAACGGTTATTTATGAGAAATGACGATAAAATTGCTGTTTTAAACTTGCAGAAACATAGAAAAACGATGTTTTCAACAACTCAAACTGATAAATTCATGTTTCTTTCGTGCGTAACGGCGATTTATGAGAAATGACGATAAAATTGCTGTTTTAAACTTACAAAAACATAGAAAAACGCTGTTTTCAACTGTTCAAACTGATAAATTCATGTTTCTTTCGTGCGAAACGGCGATTTATAAGAAATGACGATAAAATTGCTGTTTTAAACTTGCAAAAAAATAGAAAAACGCTGTTTTCAACTATTCAAACTGATAAATTCATATTTCTTTCGTGCGAAACGGTGATTTATGAGAAATGACAATAAAATTGCTGTTTTTAACTTGCAAAAACATAGAAAAACCCTGTTTTCAACTATTCAAACTGATAAATTCATGTTTCTATCTTGCGAAACGGCGATTTATGAGAAATGACAATAAAATTGCAGTTTTAAACTTGCAAAAACATTGAAAAACGCTGTTTTCAACTATTCAAACTGACAAATTCATGTTTCTTTCGTGCGAAACGGCGATTTATGAGAAATGACGATAAAATTGCTGTTTTAAACTTGCAAAAACATAGAAAAACGCTGTTTTGAACTATTCAAACTGACAAATTCATGTTTCTTTCGTGTGAAACGGCGATTTATGAGAAATGACGATTGCTGTTTTAAACTTGCAAAAACATAGAAAAACGCTGTTTTTAACTATTCAAACTGATAAATTCAGGTTTCTTCCGTGCGAAACGGCGATTTATGAGAAATGACGATAAAATTGCTGTTTTAAACTTGCAAAAACATAGAAAAACGCTATTTTCAACTAGTCAAACTGATAAATTCATGTTTCTTTCC
>CAWWDY010002003.1:0-83363 GCA_963942605.1 Poecilus cupreus
AATCGCCGTTTCACACGAAAGAAACATGAATTTGTCAGTTTGAATAGTTCAAAACAGCGTTTTTCTATGTTTTTGCAAGTTTAAAACAGCAATTTTATCGTCATTTCTCATAAATCGCCGTTTCACACGAAAGAAACATGAATTTGTCAGTTTGAATAGTTCAAAACAGCGTTTTTCTATGTTTTTGCAAGTTTAAAACAGCAATTTTAGCGTCATTTCTCATAAATCGCCGTTTCACACACGAAAGAAACATGAATTTGTCAGTTTGAATAGTTCAAAACAGCGTTTATCTATGTTTTTTCATGTTTAAAACAGCAATTTTATCGTCATTTCTCATAAATCGCCGTTTCACCCGAAAAAAACATGAATTTGTCAGATTGAAAAGTTAAAAACAGCGTTTTTTTATGTTTTTGCAAGTTTAAAACAGCAATTTTATCGTCATTTCTCATAAATCGCCGTTTCACACGAAAGAAACATGAATTTGTCAGTTTGAATAGTTAAAAACAGCGTTTTTCTATGTTTTTGCAAGTTTAAAACAGCAAATTTATCGTCATTTCTCATAAATCGCCGTTTCACACGAAAGAAACATGAATTTATCAGTTTTGAATAGTAAAAAACAGCGTTTTTTTATGTTTTTGCAAGTTTAAAACAGCAATTTTATTGTCATTTCTCATAAATCGCCGTTTCACACGAAAGAAACATGAATTTGTCAGTTTGAATAGTTCAAAACAGCGTTTTTCTATGTTTTTGCAAGTTTAAAACAGCAATTTTATCGTCATTTCTCATAAATCGCCGTTTCACACGAAAGAAACATGAATTTATCAGTTTGAATAGTTAAAAACAGCGTTTTTCTATGTTTTTGCAAGTTTAAAACAGCAATTTTATCGTCATTTCTCATAAATCGCCGTTTCACACGAAAGAAACATGAATTTGTCAGTTTGAATAGTTCAAAACAGCGTTTTTCTATGTTTTTGGCAAGTTTAAAACAGCAATTTATCGTCATTTCTCATAAATCGCCGTTTCACACGAAAGAAACATGAATTTATCAGTTTGAATAGTTAAAAACAGCGTTTTTCTATGTTTTTGCAAGTTTAAAACAGCAATTTTATCGTCATTTCTCATAAATCGCCGTTTCACACGAAAGAAACATGAATTTATCAGTTTGAATAGTTCAAAACAGAGTTTTTCTATGTTTTTGCAAGTTTAAAACAACAGTTTTATTGTGATTTCACAAAAATCCACCGTTTCGAACCGAAAGAAACCTGAATTTATCAGTTTGAATAGTTAAAAACGGCGTTTTTTTATGTTTTTGCAAGTTTAAAAACAGCAATTTTATCGTCATTTCTCATAAATCGCCGTTTCACACGAAAGAAACATGAATTTATCAGTTTGAATAGTTAAAAACAGCGTTTTTCTATGTTTTTGAAAGTTTAAAACAGCAATTTTATCGTCATTTCTCATAAATCGCCGTTTCACACGAAAGAAACATGAATTTGTCAGTTTGAATAGTTCAAAACAGCGTTTTTCTATGTTTTTGCAAGTTTAAAACAGCATTTTAGCGTCATTTCTCATAAATCGCCGTTTCACACGAAAGAAACATGAATTTGTCAGTTTGAATAGTTCAAAACAGCGTTTATCTATGTTTTTTCATGTTTAAAACAGCAATTTTATCGTCATTTCTCATAAATCGCCGTTTCACCCGAAAAAAACATGAATTTGTCAGATTGAATAGTTAAAAACAGCGTTTTTCTATGTTTTTGCAAGTTTAAAACAGCAATTTTATCGTCATTTCTCATAAATCGCCGTTTCACACGAAAGAAACATGAATTGTCAGTTGAATAGTTCAAAACAGCGTTTTTCTGTTTTTTCATGTTTAAAACAGCAATTTTATCGTCATTTCTCATAAATCGCCGTTTCACACGAAAAAAACATGAATTTGTCAGTTTGAATAGTTAAAAACAGCGTTTTTCTATGTTTTTTCATGTTTAAAACAGCAATTTTATCGTCATTTCTCATAAATCGCCGTTTCACACGAAAGAAACATGAATTATCAGTTTGAATAGTTCAAAACAGAGTTTTTCTATGTTTTTGCAAGTTTAAAGCAACAGTTTTATCGTGATTTCACAAAAATCCACCGTTTCGAACGAAAGAAACCTGAATTTATCAGTTTGAATAGTTAAAAACAGCGTTTTTCTATGTTTTTGCAAGTTTAAAACAGCAATTTTATCGTCATTTCTCATAAATCGTTGTTTCACACGGAAGAAACATGAATTTATCAGTTTGAATAGTTAAAAACAGCGTTTTTCTATGTTTTTGCAAGTTTAAAACAGCAATTTTATCGTCATTTCTCATAAATCGCCGTTTCACAACGAAAGAAACATGAATTTATCAGTTTGAATAGTTCAAAACAGCGTTTTTATATGTTTTTTGCAAGTTTAAAACAGCAGTTTTATCGTGATTTCACAAAAATCCACCGTTTTTGAACGAAAGAAACCTGAATTTATCAGTTTGAATAGTTAAAAACAGCGTTTTTCTATGTTTTTGCAAGTTTAAAACAGCAATTTTATCGTCATTTCTCATAAATCGCCGTTTCACACGAAAGAAACATGAATTTATCAGTTTGAATAGTTAAAAACAGCGTTTTTCTATGTTTTTGCAAGTTTAAAACAGCAATTTTATCGTCATTTCTCATAAATCGCCGTTTCACACGAAAGAAACATGAATTTGTCAGTTTGAATAGTTCAAAACAGCGTTTTTCTATGTTTTTGCAAGTTTAAAACAGCAATTTTAGCGTCATTTCTCATAAATCGCCGTTTCACACGAAAGAAACATGAATTTGTCAGTTTGAATAGTTCAAAACAGCGTTTATCTATGTTTTTTCATGTTTAAAACAGCAATTTTATCGTCATTTCTCATAAATCGCCGTTTCACACGAAAGAAACATGAATTTGTCAGTTTGAATAGTTGAAAACAGCGTTTTTCTATGTTTTTGCAAGTTTAAAACAGCAAATTTATCGTCATTTCTCATAAATCGCCGTTTCACACGAAAGAAACATGAATTTGTCAGTTTGAATAGTTAAAAACAGCGTTTTTCTATGTTTTTGCAAGTTTAAAACAGCAATTTTATCGTCATTTCTCATAAATCGCCGTTTCACACGAAAGAAACATGAATTTATCAGTTTGAATAGTAAAAAACAGCGTTTTTCTATGTTTTTGCAAGTTTAAAACAGCAATTTTATTGTCATTTCTCATAAATCGCCGTTTCACACGAAAGAAACATGAATTTGTCAGTTTGAATAGTTCAAAACAGCGTTTTTTCTATGTTTTTGCAAGTTTAAAACAACAGTTTTATCGTGATTTCACAAAAATCCACCGTTTCGAACGAAAGAAACCTGAATTTATCAGTTTGAATAGTTAAAAACAGCGTTTTTCTATGTTTTTGCAAGTTTAAAACAGCAATTTTATCGTCATTTCTCATAAATCGTTGTTTCACACGGAAGAAACATGAATTTATCAGTTTGAATAGTTAAAAACAGCGTTTTTCTATGTTTTTGCAAGTTTAAAACAGCAATTTTATCGTCATTTCTCATAAATCGCCGTTTCACACGAAAGAAACATGAATTTATCAGTTTGAATAGTTCAAAACAGCGTTTTTATATGTTTTTGCAAGTTTAAAAACAGCAGTTTTATCGTGATTTCACAAAAATCCACCGTTTTGAACGAAAGAAACCTGAATTTATCAGTTTGAATAGTTAAAAACAGCGTTTTTCTATGTTTTTGCAAGTTTAAAACAGCAATTTTATCGTCATTTCTCATAAATCGCCGTTTCACACGAAAGAAACATGAATTTATCAGTTTGAATAGTTAAAAACAGCGTTTTTCTATGTTTTTGCAAGTTTAAAACAGCAATTTTATCGTCATTTCTCATAAATCGCCGTTTCACACGAAAGAAACATGAATTTGTCAGTTTGAATAGTTCAAAACAGCGTTTTTCTATGTTTTTGCAAGTTTAAAACAGCAATTTTAGCGTCATTTCTCATAAATCGCCGTTTCACACGAAAGAAACATGAATTTGTCAGTTTGAATAGTTCAAAACAGCGTTTATCTATGTTTTTGCAAGTTTAAAACAGCAATTTTAGCGTCATTTCTCATAAATCGCCGTTTCACACGAAAGAAACATGAATTTGTCAGTTTGAATAGTTCAAAACAGCGTTTATCTATGTTTTTTCATGTTTAAAACAGCAATTTTATCGTCATTTCTCATAAATCGCCGTTTCACACGAAAGAAACATGAATTTGTCAGTTTGAATAGTTGAAAACAGCGTTTTTCTATGTTTTTGCAAGTTTAAAACAGCAATTTTATCGTCATTTCTCATAAATCGCCGTTTCACACGAAAGAAACATGAATTTGTCAGTTTGAATAGTTAAAAACAGCGTTTTTCTATGTTTTTGCAAGTTTAAAACAGCAATTTTATCGTCATTTCTCATAAATCGCCGTTTCACACGAAAGAAACATGAATTTATCAGTTTGAATAGTAAAAAACAGCGTTTTTCTATGTTTTTGCAAGTTTAAAACAGCAATTTTATTGTCATTTCTCATAAATCGCCGTTTCACACGAAAGAAACATGAATTTGTCAGTTTGAATAGTTCAAAACAGCGTTTTTCTATGTTTTTGCAAGTTTAAAACAACAGTTTTATCGTGATTTCACAAAAATCCACCGTTTCGAACGAAAGAAACCTGAATTTATCAGTTTGAATAGTTAAAAACAGCGTTTTTCTATGTTTTTGCAAGTTTAAAACAGCAATTTTATCGTCATTTCTCATAAATCGTTGTTTCACACGGAAGAAACATGAATTTATCAGTTTGAATAGTTAAAAACAGCGTTTTTCTATGTTTTTGCAAGTTTAAAACAGCAATTTTATCGTCATTTCTCATAAATCGCCGTTTCACACGAAAGAAACATGAATTTATCAGTTTGAATAGTTCAAAACAGCGTTTTTATATGTTTTTGCAAGTTTAAAAACAGCAGTTTTATCGTGATTTCACAAAAATCCACCGTTTTGAACGAAAGAAACCTGAATTTATCAGTTTGAATAGTTAAAAACAGCGTTTTTCTATGTTTTTGCAAGTTTAAAACAGCAATTTTATCGTCATTTCTCATAAATCGCCGTTTCACACGAAAGAAACATGAATTTATCAGTTTGAATAGTTAAAAACAGCGTTTTTCTATGTTTTTGCAAGTTTAAAACAGCAATTTTATCGTCATTTCTCATAAATCGCCGTTTCACACGAAAGAAACATGAATTTGTCAGTTTGAATAGTTCAAAACAGCGTTTTTCTATGTTTTTGCAAGTTTAAAACAGCAATTTTAGCGTCATTTCTCATAAATCGTTATTTCACACGGAAGAAACATGAATTTATCAGTTTGAATAGTTAAAAACAGCGTTTTTCTATGTTTTTGCAAGTTTAAAACAGCAATTTTATCGTCATTTCTCATAAATCGCCGTTTCACACGAAAGAAACATGAATTTATCAGTTTGAATAGTTCAAAACAGCGTTTTTATATGTTTTTGCAAGTTTAAAACAGCAGTTTTATCGTGATTTCACAAAAATCCACCGTTTTGAATGAAAGAAACCTGAATTTATCAGTTTGAATAGTTAAAAACAGCGTTTTTCTATGTTTTTGCAAGTTTAAAACAGTAATTTTATCGTCATTTCTCATAAATCGCCGTTTCACACGAAAGAAACATGAATTTATCAGTTTGAATAGTTAAAAACAGCGTTTTTCTATGTTTTTGCAAGTTTAAAACAGCAATTTTATCGTCATTTCTCATAAATCGCCGTTTCACACGAAAGAAACATGAATTTGTCAGTTTGAATAGTTCAAAACAGCGTTTTTCTATGTTTTTGCAAGTTTAAAACAGCAATTTTATCGTCATTTCTCATAAATCGCCGTTTCACACGAAAGAAACATGAATTTGTCAGTTTGAATAGTTCAAAACAGCGTTTTTCTATGTTTTTGCAAGTTTAAAACAGCAATTTTATCGTCATTTCTCATAAATCGCCGTTTCACACGAAAGAAACATGAATTTATCAGTTTGAATAGTTAAAAACAGCGTTTTTCTATGTTTTTGCAAGTTTAAAACAGCAATTTTATCGTCATTTCTCATAAATCGCCGTTTCACACGAAAGAAACATGAATTTATCAGTTTGAATAGTTCAAAACAGAGTTTTTCTATGTTTTTGCAAGTTTAGAACAACAGTTTTATTGTGATTTCACAAAAATCCACCGTTTCGAACGAAAGAAACCTGAATTTATCAGTTTGAATAGTTAAAAACAGCGTTTTTTCTATGTTTTTGCAAGTTTAAAACAGCAATTTTATCGTCATTTCTCATAAATCGCCGTTTCACACGAAAGAAACATGAATTTATCAGTTTGAATAGTTAAAAACAGCGTTTTTCTATGTTTTTGCAAGTTTAAAACAGCAATTTTATCGTCATTTCTCATAAATCGCCGTTTCACACGAAAGAAACATGAATTTATCAGTTTGAATAGTTCAAAACAGAGTTTTTCTATGTTTTTGCAAGTTTAAAACAACAGTTTTATCGTGATTTCACAAAAATCCACCGTTTCGAACGAAAGAAACCTGAATTTATCAGTTTGAATAGTTAAAAACAGCGTTTTTCTATGTTTTTGCAAGTTTAAAACAGCAATTTTATCGTCATTTCTCATAAATCGTTGTTTCACACGGAAGAAACATGAATTTATCAGTTTGAATAGTTAAAAACAGCGTTTTTCTATGTTTTTGCAAGTTTAAAACAGCAATTTTATCGTCATTTCTTATAAATCGCCGTTTCACACGAAAGAAACATGAATTTATCAGTTTGAATAGTTCAAAACAGCGTTTTTATATGTTTTTGCAAGTTTAAAACAGCAGTTTTATCGTGATTTCACAAAAATCCACCGTTTTGAACGAAAGAAACCTGAATTTATCAGTTTGAATAGTTAAAAACAGCGTTTTTCTATGTTTTTGCAAGTTTAAAACAGCAATTTTATCGTCATTTCTCATAAATCGCCGTTTCACACGAAAGAAACATGAATTTATCAGTTTGAATAGTTAAAAACGGCGTTTTTTCTATGTTTTTGCAAGTTTAAAACAGCAATTTTAGCGTCATTTCTCATAAATCGCCGTTTCACACGAAAGAAACATGAATTTGTCAGTTTGAATAGTTCAAAACAGCGTTTATCTATGTTTTTTCATGTTTAAAACAGCAATTTTATCGTCATTTCTCATAAATCGCCGTTTCACACGAAAGAAACATGAATTTGTCAGTTTGAATAGTTGTAAACAGCGTTTTTCTATGTTTTTGCAAGTTTAAAACAGCAATTTTATCGTCATTTCTCATAAATCGCCGTTTCACACGAAAGAAACATGAATTTGTCAGTTTGAATAGTTAAAAACAGCGTTTTTTCTATGTTTTTGCAAGTTTAAAACAGCAAATTTATCGTCATTTCTCATAAATCGCCGTTTCACACGAAAGAAACATGAATTTATCAGTTTGAATAGTAAAAAACAGCGTTTTTCTATGTTTTTGCAAGTTTAAAACAGCAATTTTATTGTCATTTCTCATAAATCGCCGTTTCACACGAAAGAAACATGAATTTGTCAGTTTGAATAGTTCAAAACAGCGTTTTTCTAGGTTTTTGCAAGTTTAAAACAGCAATTTTATCGTCATTTCTCATAAATCGCCGTTTCACACGAAAGAAACATGAATTTATCAGTTTGAATAGTTCAAAACAGAGTTTTTCTATGTTTTTGCAAGTTTAAAACAACAGTTTTATTGTGATTTCACAAAAATCCACCGTTTCGAACGAAAGAAACCTGAATTTATCAGTTTGAATAGTTAAAAACGGCGTTTTTCTATGTTTTTGCAAGTTTAAAACAGCAATTTTATCGTCATTTCTCATAAATCGCCGTTTCACACGAAAGAAACATGAATTTATCAGTTTGAATAGTTAAAAACAGCGTTTTTCTATGTTTTTGAAAGTTTAAAACAGCAATTTTATCGTCATTTCTCATAAATCGCCGTTTCACACGAAAGAAACATGAATTTGTCAGTTTGAATAGTTCAAAACAGCGTTTTTCTATGTTTTTGCAAGTTTAAAACAGCAATTTTAGCGTCATTTCTCATAAATCGCCGTTTCACACGAAAGAAACATGAATTTGTCAGTTTGAATAGTTCAAAACAGCGTTTATCTATGTTTTTTCATGTTTAAAACAGCAATTTTATCGTCATTTCTCATAAATCGCCGTTTCACCCGAAAAAAACATGAATTTGTCAGATTGAAAAGTTAAAAACAGCGTTTTTCTATGTTTTTGCAAGTTTAAAACAGCAATTTTATCGTCATTTCTCATAAATCGCCGTTTCACACGAAAGAAACATGAATTTGTCAGTTTGAATAGTTAAAAACAGCGTTTTTCTATGTTTTTGCAAGTTTAAAACAGCAAATTTATCGTCATTTCTCATAAATCGCCGTTTCACACGAAAGAAACATGAATTTATCAGTTTGAATAGTAAAAAACAGCGTTTTTCTATGTTTTTGCAAGTTTAAAACAGCAATTTTATTGTCATTTCTCATAAATCGCCGTTTCACACGAAAGAAACATGAATTTGTCAGTTTGAATAGTTCAAAACAGCGTTTTTCTATGTTTTTGCAAGTTTTAAAACAGCAATTTTATCGTCATTTCTCATAAATCGCCGTTTCACACGAAAGAAACATGAATTTATCAGTTTGAATAGTTTAAAAACAGCGGTTTTTCTATGTTTTGCAAGTTTAAAACAGCAATTTTATCGTCATTTCTCATAAATCGCCGTTCACACGAAAGAAACATGAATTTGTCAGTTTGAATAGTTCAAAACAGCGTTTTTCTATGTTTTTGCAAGTTTAAAACAGCAATTTTATCGTCATTTCTCATAAATCGCCGTTTCACACGAAAGAAACATGAATTTATCAGTTTGAATAGTTAAAAACAGCGTTTTTCTATGTTTTTGCAAGTTTAAAACAGCAATTTTATCGTCATTTCTCATAAATCGCCGTTTCACACGAAAGAAACATGAATTTATCAGTTTGAATAGTTCAAAACAGAGTTTTTCTATGTTTTTGCAAGTTTAAAACAACAGTTTTATTGTGATTTCACAAAAATCCACCGTTTCGAACGAAAGAAACCTGAATTTATCAGTTTGAATAGTTAAAAACGGCGTTTTTCTATGTTTTTGCAAGTTTAAAACAGCAATTTTATCGTCATTTCTCATAAATCGCCGTTTCACACGAAAGAAACATGAATTTATCAGTTTGAATAGTTAAAAAACAGCGTTTTTCTATGTTTTTGAAGTTTAAAAACAGCAATTTTATCGTCATTTCTCATAAATCGCCGTTTCACACGAAGAAACATGAATTTGTCAGTTTGAATAGTTCAAAACAGCGTTTTTCTATGTTTTTGCAAGTTTAAAACAGCAATTTTAGCGTCATTTCTCATAAATCGCCGTTTCACACGAAAGAAACATGAATTTGTCAGTTTGAATAGTTCAAAACAGCGTTTATCTATGTTTTTTCATGTTTAAAACAGCAATTTTATCGTCATTTCTCATAAATCGCCGTTTCACCCGAAAAAAACATGAATTTGTCAGATTGAATAGTTAAAAACAGCGTTTTTCTATGTTTTTGCAAGTTTAAAACAGCAATTTTATCGTCATTTCTCATAAATCGCCGTTTCACACGAAAGAAACATGAATTTGTCAGTTTGAATAGTTCAAAACAGCGTTTTTCTATGTTTTTTCATGTTTAAAACAGCAATTTTATCGTCATTTCTCATAAATCGCCGTTTCACACGAAAAAAACATGAATTTGTCAGTTTTGAATAGTTAAAAACAGCGTTTTTCTATGTTTTTTCATGTTTAAAACAGCAATTTTATCGTCATTTCTCATAAATCGCCGTTTCACACGGAAAGAAACATGAATTTATCAGTTTGAAATAGTTCAAAACAGAGTTTTTCTATGTTTTTGCAAGTTTAAAGCAACAGTTTTATCGTGATTTCACAAAAATCCACCGTTTCGAACGAAAGAAACCTGAATTTATCAGTTTGAATAGTTAAAAACAGCGTTTTTCTATGTTTTTGCAAGTTTAAAACAGCAATTTTATCGTCATTTCTCATAAATCGCCGTTTCACACGAAAGAAACATGAATTTATCAGTTTGAATAGTTAAAAACAGCGTTTTTCTATGTTTTTGCAAGTTTAAAACAGCAATTTTATCGTCATTTCTCATAAATCGCCGTTTCACACGAAAGAAACATGAATTTATCAGTTTGAATAGTTAAAAACAGCGTTTTTCTATGTTTTGAAAGTTTAAAACAGCAATTTTATCGTCATTTCTCATAAATCGCCGTTTCACACGAAAGAAACATGAATTTGTCAGTTTGAATAGTTCAAAACAGCGTTTTTCTATGTTTTTGCAAGTTTAAAACAGCAATTTTAGCGTCATTTCTCATAAATCGCCGTTTCACACGAAAGAAACATGAATTGTCAGTTTGAATAGTTCAAAACAGCGTTTATCTATGTTTTTTTCATGTTTAAAACAGCAATTTTATCGTCATTTCTCATAAATCGCCGTTTCACCCGAAAAAACATGAATTTGTCAGATTGAAAAGTTAAAAACAGCGTTTTTCTATGTTTTGCAAGTTTAAAACAGCAATTTTATCGTCATTTCTCATAAATCGCCGTTTCACACGAAAGAAACATGAATTTGTCAGTTTGAATAGTTAAAAACAGCGTTTTTCTATGTTTTTGCAAGTTTAAAACAGCAAATTTATCGTCATTTCTCATAAATCGCCGTTCTCACACGAAAGAAACATGAATTTATCAGTTTGAATAGTAAAAAACAGCGTTTTTCTATGTTTTTGCAAGTTTAAAACAACAATTTTATTGTCATTTCTCATAAATCGCCGTTTCACACGAAAGAAACATGAATTTGTCAGTTTGAATAGTTCAAAACAGCGTTTTTCTATGTTTTTGCAAGTTTAAAACAGCAATTTTATCGTCATTTCTCATAAATCGCCGTTTCACACGAAAGAAACATGAATTTATCAGTTTGAATAGTTAAAAACAGCGTTTTTCTATGTTTTTGCAAGTTTAAAACAGCAATTTTATCGTCATTTCTCATAAATCGCCGTTTCACACGAAAGAAACATGAATTTGTCAGTTTGAATAGTTCAAAACAGAGTTTTTCTATGTTTTTGCAAGTTTAAAACAGCAATTTTATCGTCATTTCTCATAAATCGCCGTTTCACACTAAAGAAACATGAATTTATCAGTTTGAATAGTTAAAAACAGCGTTTTTCTATGTTTTTGCAAGTTTAAAACAGCAATTTTATCGTCATTTCTCATAAATCGCCGTTTCACACGAAAGAAACATGAATTTATCAGTTTGAATAGTTCAAAACAGAGTTTTTCTATGTTTTTGCAAGTTTAAAACAACAGTTTTATTGTGATTTCACAAAAATCCACCGTTTCGAACGAAAGAAACCTGAATTTATCAGTTTGAATAGTTAAAAACGGCGTTTTTCTATGTTTTTGCAAGTTTAAAACAGCAATTTTATCGTCATTTCTCATAAATCGCCGTTTCACACGAAAGAAACATGAATTTATCAGTTTGAATAGTTAAAAACAGCGTTTTTCTATGTTTTTGAAAGTTTAAAACAGCAATTTTATCGTCATTTCTCATAAATCGCCGTTTCACACGAAAGAAACATGAATTTGTCAGTTTGAATAGTTCAAAACAGCGTTTTTCTATGTTTTTGCAAGTTTAAAACAGCAATTTTAGCGTCATTTCTCATAAATCGCCGTTTCACACGAAAGAAACATGAATTTGTCAGTTTGAATAGTTCAAAACAGCGTTTATCTATGTTTTTTCATGTTTAAAACAGCAATTTTATCGTCATTTCTCATAAATCGCCGTTTCACCCGAAAAAAACATGAATTTGTCAGATTGAATAGTTAAAAACAGCGTTTTTCTATGTTTTTGCAAGTTTAAAACAGCAATTTTATCGTCATTTCTCATAAATCGCCGTTTCACACGAAAGAAACATGAATTTGTCAGTTTGAATAGTTCAAAACAGCGTTTTTCTATGTTTTTTCATGTTTAAAACAGCAATTTTATCGTCATTTCTCATAAATCGCCGTTTCACACGAAAAAAACATGAATTTGTCAGTTTGAATAGTTAAAAACAGCGTTTTTCTATGTTTTTTCATGTTTAAAACAGCAATTTTATCGTCATTTCTCATAAATCGCCGTTTCACACGAAAGAAACATGAATTTATCAGTTTGAATAGTTCAAAACAGAGTTTTTCTATGTTTTTGCAAGTTTAAAGCAACAGTTTTATCGTGATTTCACAAAAATCCACCGTTTCGAACGAAAGAAACCTGAATTTATCAGTTTGAATAGTTAAAAACAGCGTTTTTCTATGTTTTTGCAAGTTTAAAACAGCAATTTTATCGTCATTTCTCATAAATCGTTGTTTCACACGGAAGAAACATGAATTTATCAGTTTGAATAGTTAAAAACAGCGTTTTTCTATGTTTTTGCAAGTTTAAAACAGCAATTTTATCGTCATTTCTCATAAATCGCCGTTTCGCACGAAAGAAACATGAATTTATCAGTTTGAATAGTTCAAAACAGCGTTTTTATATGTTTTTGCAAGTTTAAAACAGCAGTTTTATCGTGATTTCACAAAAATCCACCGTTTTGAACGAAAGAAACCTGAATTTATCAGTTTGAATAGTTAAAAACAGCGTTTTTCTATGTTTTTGCAAGTTTAAAACAGCAATTTTATCGTCATTTCTCATAAATCGCCGTTTCACACGAAAGAAACATGAATTTATCAGTTTGAATAGTTAAAAACAGCGTTTTTCTATGTTTTTGCAAGTTTAAAACAGCAATTTTATCGTCATTTCTCATAAATCGCCGTTTCACACGAAAGAAACATGAATTTGTCAGTTTGAATAGTTCAAAACAGCGTTTTTCTATGTTTTTGCAAGTTTAAAACCGCAATTTTAGCGTCATTTCTCATAAATCGCCGTTTCACACGAAAGAAACATGAATTTGTCAGTTTGAATAGTTCAAAACAGCGTTTATCTATGTTTTTTCATGTTTAAAACAGCAATTTTATCGTCATTTCTCATAAATCGCCGTTTCACACGAAAGAAACATGAATTTGTCAGTTTGAATAGTTGAAAACAGCGTTTTTCTATGTTTTTGCAAGTTTAAAACAGCAAATTTATCGTCATTTCTCATAAATCGCCGTTTCACACGAAAGAAACATGAATTTGTCAGTTTGAATAGTTAAAAACAGCGTTTTTTCTATGTTTTTGCAAGTTTAAAACAGCAATTTTATCGTCATTTCTCATAAATCGCCGTTTCACACGAAAGAAACATGAATTTATCAGTTTGAATAGTAAAAAACAGCGTTTTTCTATGTTTTTGCAAGTTTAAAACAGCAATTTTATTGTCATTTCTCATAAATCGCCGTTTCACACGAAAGAAACATGAATTTGTCAGTTTGAATAGTTCAAAACAGCGTTTTTCTATGTTTTTGCAAGTTTAAAACAACAGTTTTATCGTGATTTCACAAAAATCCACCGTTTCGAACGAAAGAAACCTGAATTTATCAGTTTGAATAGTTAAAAACAGCGTTTTTCTATGTTTTTGCAAGTTTAAAACAGCAATTTTATCGTCATTTCTCATAAATCGTTGTTTCACACGGAAGAAACATGAATTTATCAGTTTGAATAGTTAAAAACAGCGTTTTTCTATGTTTTTGCAAGTTTAAAACAGCAATTTTATCGTCATTTCTCATAAATCGCCGTTTCACACGAAAGAAACATGAATTTATCAGTTTGAATAGTTCAAAACAGCGTTTTTATATGTTTTTGCAAGTTTAAAACAGCAGTTTTATCGTGATTTCACAAAAATCCACCGTTTTGAACGAAAGAAACCTGAATTTATCAGTTTGAATAGTTAAAAACAGCGTTTTTCTATGTTTTTGCAAGTTTAAAACAGCAATTTTATCGTCATTTCTCATAAATCGCCGTTTCACACGAAAGAAACATGAATTTATCAGTTTGAATAGTTAAAAACAGCGTTTTTCTATGTTTTTGCAAGTTTAAAACAGCAATTTTATCGTCATTTCTCATAAATCGCCGTTTCACACGAAAGAAACATGAATTTGTCAGTTTGAATAGTTCAAAACAGCGTTTTTCTATGTTTTTGCAAGTTTAAAACAGCAATTTTAGCGTCATTTCTCATAAATCGCCGTTTCACACGAAAGAAACATGAATTTGTCAGTTTGAATAGTTCAAAACAGCGTTTATCTATGTTTTTGCAAGTTTAAAACAGCAATTTTAGCGTCATTTCTCATAAATCGCCGTTTCACACGAAAGAAACATGAATTTGTCAGTTTGAATAGTTCAAAACAGCGTTTATCTATGTTTTTTCATGTTTAAAACAGCAATTTTATCGTCATTTCTCATAAATCGCCGTTTCACACGAAAGAAACATGAATTTGTCAGTTTGAATAGTTGAAAACAGCGTTTTTCTATGTTTTTGCAAGTTTAAAACAGCAATTTTATCGTCATTTCTCATAAATCGCCGTTTCACACGAAAGAAACATGAATTTGTCAGTTTGAATAGTTAAAAACAGCGTTTTTCTATGTTTTTGCAAGTTTAAAACAGCAATTTTATCGTCATTTCTCATAAATCGCCGTTTCACACGAAAGAAACATGAATTTATCAGTTTGAATAGTAAAAAACAGCGTTTTTCTATGTTTTTGCAAGTTTAAAACAGCAATTTTATTGTCATTTCTCATAAATCGCCGTTTCACACGAAAGAAACATGAATTTGTCAGTTTGAATAGTTCAAAACAGCGTTTTTCTATGTTTTTGCAAGTTTAAAACAACAGTTTTATCGTGATTTCACAAAAATCCACCGTTTCGAACGAAAGAAACCTGAATTTATCAGTTTGAATAGTTAAAAACAGCGTTTTTCTATGTTTTTGCAAGTTTAAAACAGCAATTTTATCGTCATTTCTCATAAATCGTTGTTTCACACGGAAGAAACATGAATTTATCAGTTTGAATAGTTAAAAACAGCGTTTTTCTATGTTTTTGCAAGTTTAAAACAGCAATTTTATCGTCATTTCTCATAAATCGCCGTTTCACACGAAAGAAACATGAATTTATCAGTTTGAATAGTTCAAAACAGCGTTTTTATATGTTTTTGCAAGTTTAAAACAGCAGTTTTATCGTGATTTCACAAAAATCCACCGTTTTGAACGAAAGAAACCTAAATTTATCAGTTTGAATAGTTAAAAACAGCGTTTTTCTATGTTTTTGCAAGTTTAAAACAGCAATTTTATCGTCATTTCTCATAAATCGCCGTTTCACACGAAAGAAACATGAATTTATCAGTTTGAATAGTTAAAAACAGCGTTTTTCTATGTTTTTGCAAGTTTAAAACAGCAATTTTATCGTCATTTCTCATAAATCGCCGTTTCACACGAAAGAAACATGAATTTGTCAGTTTGAATAGTTCAAAACAGCGTTTTTCTATGTTTTTGCAAGTTTAAAACAGCAATTTTAGCGTCATTTCTCATAAATCGCCGTTTCACACGAAAGAAACATGAATTTGTCAGTTTGAATAGTTCAAAACAGCGTTTATCTATGTTTTTTCATGTTTAAAACAGCAATTTTATCGTCATTTCTCATAAATCGCCGTTTCACACGAAAGAAACATGAATTTGTCAGTTTGAATAGTTGAAAACAGCGTTTTTCTATGTTTTTGCAAGTTTAAAACAGCAATTTTATCGTCATTTCTCATAAATCGCCGTTTCACACGAAAGAAACATGAATTTGTCAGTTTGAATAGTTAAAAACAGCGTTTTTCTATGTTTTTGCAAGTTTAAAACAGCAATTTTATCGTCATTTCTCATAAATCGCCGTTTCACACGAAAGAAACATGAATTTATCAGTTTGAATAGTAAAAAACAGCGTTTTTCTATGTTTTTGCAAGTTTAAAACAGCAATTTTATTGTCATTTCTCATAAATCGCCGTTTCACACGAAAGAAACATGAATTTGTCAGTTTGAATAGTTCAAAACAGCGTTTTTCTATGTTTTTGCAAGTTTAAAACAGCAATTTTATCGTCATTTCTCATAAATCGCCGTTTCACACGAAAAAAACATGAATTTGTCAGTTTGAATAGTTCAAAACAGCGTTTTTCTATGTTTTTGCAAGTTTAAAACAGCAATTTTATCGTCATTTCTCATAAATCGCCGTTTCACACGAAAGAAACATGAATTTATCAGTTTGAATAGTTAAAAACAGCGTTTTTCTATGTTTTTGCAAGTTTAAAACAGCAATTTTATCGTCATTTCTCATAAATCGCCGTTTCACACGAAAGAAACATGAATTTATAAGTTTGAATAGTTCAAAACAGAGTTTTTCTATGTTTTTGCAAGTTTAAAACAACAGTTTTATTGTGATTTCACAAAAATCCACCGTTTCGAACGAAAGAAACCTGAATTTATCAGTTTGAATAGTTAAAAACAGCGTTTTTCTATGTTTTTGCAAGTTTAAAACAGCAATTTTATCGTCATTTCTCATAAATCGCCGTTTCACACGAAAGAAACATGAATTTATCAGTTTGAATAGTTAAAAACAGCGTTTTTCTATGTTTTTGCAAGTTTAAAACAGCAATTTTATCGTCATTTCTCATAAATCGCCGTTTCACACGAAAGAAACATGAATTTGTCAGTTTGAATAGTTCAAAACAGCGTTTTTCTATGTTTTTGCAAGTTTAAAACAGCAATTTTAGCGTCATTTCTCATAAATCGCCGTTTCACACGAAAGAAACATGAATTTGTCAGTTTGAATAGTTCAAAACAGCGTTTATCTATGTTTTTTCATGTTTAAAACAGCAATTTTATCGTCATTTCTCATAAATCGCCGTTTCACACGAAAGAAACATGAATTTATCAGTTTGAATAGTTCAAAACAGAGTTTTTCTATGTTTTTGCAAGTTTAAAACAACAGTTTTATCGTGATTTCACAAAAATCCACCGTTTCGAACGAAAGAAACCTGAATTTATCAGTTTGAATAGTTAAAAACAGCGTTTTTCTATGTTTTTGCAAGTTTAAAACAGCAATTTTATCGTCATTTCTCATAAATCGTTGTTTCACACGGAAGAAACATGAATTTATCAGTTTGAATAGTTAAAAACAGCGTTTTTCTATGTTTTTGCAAGTTTAAAACAGCAATTTTATCGTCATTTCTCATAAATCGCCGTTTCGCACGAAAGAAACATGAATTTATCAGTTTGAATAGTTCAAAACAGCGTTTTTATATGTTTTTGCAAGTTTAAAACAGCAGTTTTATCGTGATTTCACAAAAATCCACCGTTTTGAACGAAAGAAACCTGAATTTATCAGTTTGAATAGTTAAAAACAGCGTTTTTCTATGTTTTTGCAAGTTTAAAACAGCAATTTTATCGTCATTTCTCATAAATCGCCGTTTCACACGAAAGAAACATGAATTTATCAGTTTGAATAGTTAAAAACAGCGTTTTTCTATGTTTTTGCAAGTTTAAAACAGCAATTTTATCGTCATTTCTCATAAATCGCCGTTTCACACGAAAGAAACATGAATTTGTCAGTTTGAATAGTTCAAAACAGCGTTTTTCTATGTTTTTGCAAGTTTAAAACCGCAATTTTAGCGTCATTTCTCATAAATCGCCGTTTCACACGAAAGAAACATGAATTTGTCAGTTTGAATAGTTCAAAACAGCGTTTATCTATGTTTTTTCATGTTTAAAACAGCAATTTTATCGTCATTTCTCATAAATCGCCGTTTCGCACGAAAGAAACATGAATTTATCAGTTTGAATAGTTCAAAACAGCGTTTTTATATGTTTTTGCAAGTTTAAAACAGCAGTTTTATCGTGATTTCACAAAAATCCACCGTTTTGAACGAAAGAAACCTGAATTTATCAGTTTGAATAGTTAAAAACAGCGTTTTTCTATGTTTTTGCAAGTTTAAAACAGCAATTTTATCGTCATTTCTCATAAATCGCCGTTTCACACGAAAGAAACATGAATTTATCAGTTTGAATAGTTAAAAACAGCGTTTTTCTATGTTTTTGCAAGTTTAAAACAGCAATTTTATCGTCATTTCTCATAAATCGCCGTTTCACACGAAAGAAACATGAATTTGTCAGTTTTGAATAGTTCAAAACAGCGTTTTTCTATGTTTTTGCAAGTTTAAAACCGCAATTTTAGCGTCATTTCTCATAAATCGCCGTTTCACACGAAAGAAACATGAATTTGTCAGTTTGAATAGTTCAAAACAGCGTTTATCTATGTTTTTTCATGTTTAAAACAGCAATTTTATCGTCATTTCTCATAAATCGCCGTTTCACACGAAAGAAACATGAATTTGTCAGTTTGAATAGTTGAAAACAGCGTTTTTCTATGTTTTTGCAAGTTTAAAACAGCAAATTTATCGTCATTTCTCATAAATCGCCGTTTCACACGAAAGAAACATGAATTTGTCAGTTTGAATAGTTAAAAACAGCGTTTTTCTATGTTTTTGCAAGTTTAAAACAGCAATTTTATCGTCATTTCTCATAAATCGCCGTTTCACACGAAAGAAACATGAATTTATCAGTTTGAATAGTAAAAAACAGCGTTTTTCTATGTTTTTGCAAGTTTAAAACAGCAATTTTATTGTCATTTCTCATAAATCGCCGTTTCACACGAAAGAAACATGAATTTGTCAGTTTGAATAGTTCAAAACAGCGTTTTTCTATGTTTTTGCAAGTTTAAAACAACAGTTTTATCGTGATTTCACAAAAATCCACCGTTTCGAACGAAAGAAACCTGAATTTATCAGTTTGAATAGTTAAAAACAGCGTTTTTCTATGTTTTTTGCAAGTTTAAAACAGCAATTTTATCGTCATTTCTCATAAATCGTTGTTTCACACGGAAGAAACATGAATTTATCAGTTTGAATAGTTAAAAACAGCGTTTTTCTATGTTTTTGCAAGTTTAAAACAGCAATTTTATCGTCATTTCTCATAAATCGCCGTTTCACACGAAAGAAACATGAATTTATCAGTTTGAATAGTTCAAAACAGCGTTTTTATATGTTTTTGCAAGTTTAAAACAGCAGTTTTATCGTGATTTCACAAAATCCACCGTTTTGAACGAAAGAAACCTGAATTTATCAGTTTGAATAGTTAAAAACAGCGTTTTTCTATGTTTTTGCAAGTTTTAAAACAGCAATTTTATCGTCATTTCTCATAAATCGCCGTTTCACACGAAAGAAACATGAATTTATCAGTTTGAATAGTTAAAAACAGCGTTTTTCTATGTTTTTGCAAGTTTAAAACAGCAATTTTATCGTCATTTCTCATAAATCGCCGTTTCACACGAAAGAAACATGAATTTGTCAGTTTGAATAGTTCAAAACAGCGTTTTTTCTATGTTTTTGCAAGTTTAAAACAGCAATTTTAGCGTCATTTCTCATAAATCGCCGTTTCACACGAAAGAAACATGAATTTGTCAGTTTGAATAGTTCAAAACAGCGTTTATCTATGTTTTTGCAAGTTTAAAACAGCAATTTTAGCGTCATTTCTCATAAATCGCCGTTTCACACGAAAGAAACATGAATTTGTCAGTTTGAATAGTTCAAAACAGCGTTTATCTATGTTTTTTTCATGTTTAAAACAGCAATTTTATCGTCATTTCTCATAAATCGCCGTTTCACACGAAAGAAACATGAATTTGTCAGTTTGAATAGTTGAAAACAGCGTTTTTCTATGTTTTTGCAAGTTTAAAACAGCAATTTTATCGTCATTTCTCATAAATCGCCGTTTCACACGAAAGAAACATGAATTTGTCAGTTTGAATAGTTAAAAACAGCGTTTTTCTATGTTTTTGCAAGTTTAAAACAGCAATTTTATCGTCATTTCTCATAAATCGCCGTTTCACACGAAAGAAACATGAATTTATCAGTTTGAATAGTAAAAAACAGCGTTTTTTCTATGTTTTTGCAAGTTTAAAACAGCAATTTTATTGTCATTTCTCATAAATCGCCGTTTCACACGAAAGAAACATGAATTTGTCAGTTTGAATAGTTCAAAACAGCGTTTTTCTATGTTTTTGCAAGTTTAAAACAACAGTTTTATCGTGATTTCACAAAAATCCACCGTTTCGAACGAAAGAAACCTGAATTTATCAGTTTGAATAGTTAAAAACAGCGTTTTTCTATGTTTTTGCAAGTTTAAAACAGCAATTTTATCGTCATTTCTCATAAATCGTTGTTTCACACGGAAGAAACATGAATTTATCAGTTTGAATAGTTAAAAACAGCGTTTTTCTATGTTTTTGCAAGTTTAAAACAGCAATTTTATCGTCATTTCTCATAAATCGCCGTTTCACACGAAAGAAACATGAATTTATCAGTTTGAATAGTTCAAAACAGCGTTTTTATATGTTTTTGCAAGTTTAAAACAGCAGTTTTATCGTGATTTCACAAAAATCCACCGTTTTGAACGAAAGAAACCTAAATTTATCAGTTTGAATAGTTAAAAACAGCGTTTTTCTATGTTTTTGCAAGTTTAAAACAGCAATTTTATCGTCATTTCTCATAAATCGCCGTTTCACACGAAAGAAACATGAATTTATCAGTTTGAATAGTTAAAAACAGCGTTTTTTCTATGTTTTTGCAAGTTTAAAACAGCAATTTTATCGTCATTTCTCATAAATCGCCGTTTCACACGAAAGAAACATGAATTTGTCAGTTTGAATAGTTCAAAACAGCGTTTTTCTATGTTTTTGCAAGTTTAAAACAGCAATTTTAGCGTCATTTCTCATAAATCGCCGTTTCACACGAAAGAAACATGAATTTGTCAGTTTGAATAGTTCAAAACAGCGTTTATCTATGTTTTTTCATGTTTAAAACAGCAATTTTATCGTCATTTCTCATAAATCGCCGTTTCACACGAAAGAAACATGAATTTGTCAGTTTGAATAGTTGAAAACAGCGTTTTTCTATGTTTTTGCAAGTTTAAAACAGCAATTTTATCGTCATTTCTCATAAATCGCCGTTTCACACGAAAGAAACATGAATTTGTCAGTTTGAATAGTTAAAAACAGCGTTTTTCTATGTTTTTGCAAGTTTAAAACAGCAATTTTATCGTCATTTCTCATAAATCGCCGTTTCACACGAAAGAAACATGAATTTATCAGTTTGAATAGTAAAAAACAGCGTTTTTCTATGTTTTTGCAAGTTTAAAACAGCAATTTTATTGTCATTTCTCATAAATCGCCGTTTCACACGAAAGAAACATGAATTTGTCAGTTTGAATAGTTCAAAACAGCGTTTTTCTATGTTTTTGCAAGTTTAAAACAGCAATTTTATCGTCATTTCTCATAAATCGCCGTTTCACACGAAAAAAACATGAATTTGTCAGTTTGAATAGTTCAAAACAGCGTTTTTCTATGTTTTTGCAAGTTTAAAACAGCAATTTTATCGTCATTTCTCATAAATCGCCGTTTCACACGAAAGAAACATGAATTTATCAGTTTGAATAGTTAAAAACAGCGTTTTTCTATGTTTTTGCAAGTTTAAAACAGCAATTTTATCGTCATTTCTCATAAATCGCCGTTTCACACGAAAGAAACATGAATTTATAAGTTTGAATAGTTCAAAACAGAGTTTTTCTATGTTTTTGCAAGTTTAAAACAACAGTTTTATTGTGATTTCACAAAAATCCACCGTTTCGAACGAAAGAAACCTGAATTTATCAGTTTGAATAGTTAAAAACAGCGTTTTTCTATGTTTTTGCAAGTTTAAAACAGCAATTTTATCGTCATTTCTCATAAATCGCCGTTTCACACGAAAGAAACATGAATTTATCAGTTTGAATAGTTAAAAACAGCGTTTTTTCTATGTTTTTGCAAGTTTAAAACAGCAATTTTATCGTCATTTCTCATAAATCGCCGTTTCACACGAAAGAAACATGAATTTGTCAGTTTGAATAGTTCAAAACAGCGTTTTTCTATGTTTTTGCAAGTTTAAAACAGCAATTTTAGCGTCATTTCTCATAAATCGCCGTTTCACACGAAAGAAACATGAATTTGTCAGTTTGAATAGTTCAAAACAGCGTTTATCTATGTTTTTTCATGTTTAAAACAGCAATTTTATCGTCATTTCTCATAAATCGCCGTTTCACACGAAAGAAACATGAATTTATCAGTTTGAATAGTTCAAAACAGAGTTTTTCTATGTTTTTGCAAGTTTAAAACAACAGTTTTATCGTGATTTCACAAAAATCCACCGTTTCGAACGAAAGAAACCTGAATTTATCAGTTTGAATAGTTAAAAACAGCGTTTTTCTATGTTTTTGCAAGTTTAAAACAGCAATTTTATCGTCATTTCTCATAAATCGCCGTGTCACATGAAAGAAACATGAATTTATCAGTTTGAATAGTTAAAAACAGCGTTTTTCTATGTTTTTGCAAGTTTAAAACAGCAATTTTATCGTCATTTCTCATAAATCGCCGTTTCACACGAAAGAAACATGAATTTATCAGTTTGAATAGTTCAAAACAGCGTTTTTATATGTTTTTGCAAGTTTAAAACAGCAGTTTTATCGTGATTTCACAAAAATCCACCGTTTTGAACGAAAGAAACCTGAATTTATCAGTTTGAATAGTTAAAAACAGCGTTTTTGCAAGTTTAAAACAGCAATTTTATCGTCATTTCTCATAAATCGCCGTTTCACACGAAAGAAACATGAATTTATCAGTTTGAATAGTTAAAAACAGCGTTTTTCTATGTTTTTGCAAGTTTAAAACAGCAATTTTATCGTCATTTCTCATAAATCGCCGTTTCACACGAAAGAAACATGAATTTGTCAGTTTGAATAGTTCAAAACAGCGTTTTTCTATGTTTTTGCAAGTTTAAAACAGCAATTTTAGCGTCATTTCTCATAAATCGCCGTTTCACACGAAAGAAACATGAATTTGTCAGTTTGAATAGTTCAAAACAGCGTTTATCTATGTTTTTTCATGTTTAAAACAGCAATTTTATCGTCATTTCTCATAAATCGCCGTTTCACACGAAAGAAACATGAATTTGTCAGTTTGAATAGTTGAAAACAGCGTTTTTCTATGTTTTTGCAAGTTTAAAACAGCAATTTTATCGTCATTTCTCATAAATCGCCGTTTCACACGAAAGAAACATGAATTTGTCAGTTTGAGTAGTTAAAAACAGCGTTTTTCTATGTTTTTGCAAGTTTAAAACAGCAATTTTATCGTCATTTCTCATAAATCGCCGTTTCACACGAAAGAAACATGAATTTATCAGTTTGAATAAGAAAAAACAGCGTTTTTCTATGTTTTTGCAAGTTTAAAACAGCAATTTTATAGTCATTTCTCATAAATCGCCGTTTCACACGAAAGAAACATGAATTTGTCAGTTTGAATAGTTCAAAACAGCGTTTTTCTATGTTTTTGCAAGTTTTAAAACAGCAATTTTATCGTCATTTCTCATAAATCGCCGTTTCACACGAAAGAAACATGAATTTGTCAGTTTGAATAGTTCAAAACAGCGTTTTTCTATGTTTTTTCATGTTTAAAACAGCAATTTTATAGTCATTTCTCATGAATCGCCGTTTCACACGAAAAAAACATGAATTTGTCAGTTTGAATAGTTAAAAACAGCGTTTTTCTATGTTTTTTCATGTTTAAAACAGCAATTTTATCGTCATTTCTCATAAATCGCCGTTTCACACGAAAGAAACATGAATTTATCAGTTTGAATAGTTCAAAACAGAGTTTTTCTATGTTTTTGCAAGTTTAAAACAACAGTTTTATCGTGATTTCACAAAAATCCACCGTTTCGAACGAAAGAAACCTGAATTTATCAGTTTGAATAGTTAAAAACAGCGTTTTTCTATGTTTTTGCAAGTTTAAAACAGCAATTTTATCGTCATTTCTCATAAATCGCCGTTTCACACGAAAGAAACATGAATTTATCAGTTTGAATAGTTAAAAACAGCGTTTTTTCTATGTTTTTGCAAGTTTAAAACAGCAATTTTATCGTCATTTCTCATAAATCGCCGTTTCACACGAAAGAAACATGAATTTATCAGTTTGAATAGTTCAAAACAGCGTTTTTATATGTTTTTGCAAGTTTAAAACAGCAGTTTTATCGTGATTTCACAAAAATCCACCGTTTTGAACGAAAGAAACCTGAATTTATCAGTTTGAATAGTTAAAAACAGCGTTTTTCTATGTTTTTGCAAGTTTAAAACAGCAATTTTATCGTAATTTCTCATAAATCGCCGTTTCACACGAAAGAAACATGAATTTATCAGTTTGAATAGTTAAAAACAGCGTTTTTCTATGTTTTTGCAAGTTTAAAACAGCAATTTTATCGTCATTTCTCATAAATCGCCGTTTCACACGAAAGAAACATGAATTTGTCAGTTTGAATAGTTCAAAACAGCGTTTTTTCTATGTTTTTGCAAGTTTAAAACAGCAGTTTTATCGTCATTTCTCATAAATCGCCGTTTCACACGAAATAAACATGAATTTGTCAGTTTGAATAGTTCAAAACAGCGTTTTTTCTATGTTTTTTCATGTTTAAAACAGCAATTTTATCGTCATTTCTCATAAATCGCCGTTTCACACGAAAAAAACATGAATTTGTCAGTTTGAATAGTTAAAAACAGCGTTTTTCTATGTTTTTGCAAGTTTAAAACAGCAATTTTATCGTCATTTCTCATAAATCGCCGTTTCACACGAAAGAAACATGAATTTGTCAGTTTGAATAGTTCAAAACAGCGTTTTTCTATGTTTTTTCATGTTTAAAACAGCAATTTTATCGTCATTTCTCATGAATCGCCGTTTCACACGAAAAAAAACATGAATTTGTCAGTTTGAATAGTTAAAAACAGCGTTTTTCTATGTTTTTTCATGTTTAAAACAGCAATTTTATCGTCATTTCTCATAAATCGCCGTTTTACACGAAAGAAACATGAATTTATCAGTTTGAATAGTTCAAAACAGAGTTTTTCTATGTTTTTGCAAGTTTAAAACAACAGTTTTATCGTGATTTCACAAAAATCCACCGTTTCGAACGAAAGAAACCTGAATTTATCAGTTTGAATAGTTAAAAACAGCGTTTTTCTATGTTTTTGCAAGTTTAAAACAGCAATTTTATCGTCATTTCTCATAAATCGCCGTTTCACACGAAAGAAACATGAATTTATCAGTTTGAATAGTTAAAAACAGCGTTTTTCTATGTTTTTGCAAGTTTAAAACAGCAATTTTATCGTCATTTCTCATAAATCGCCGTTTCAAACGAAAGAAACATGAATTTATCAGTTTGAATAGTTCAAAACAGCGTTTTTATATGTTTTTGCAAGTTTAAAACAGCAGTTTTATCGTGATTTCACAAAAATCCACCGTTTTGAACGAAACAAACCTGAATTTATCAGTTTGAATAGTTAAAAACAGCGTTTTTCTATGTTTTTGCAAGTTTAAAACAGCATATTTATCGTCATTTCTCATAAATCGCCGTTTCACACGAAAGAAACATGAATTTATCAGTTTGAATAGTTAAAAACAGCGTTTTTCTATGTTTTTGCAAGTTTAAAACAGCAATTTTAACGTCATTTCTCATAAATCGCCGTTTCACACGAAAGAAACATGAATTTGTCAGTTTGAATAGTTCAAAACAGCGTTTTTCTATGTTTTTGCAAGTTTAAAACAGCAAGTTTAGCGTCATTTCTCATAAATCGCCGTTTCACACGAAAGAAACATGAATTTGTCAGTTTGAATAATTCAAAACAGCGTTTATCTATGTTTTTTCATGTTTAAAACAGCAATTTTATCGTCATTTCTCATAAATCGCCGTTTCACACGAAAAAAACATGAATTTGTCAGATTGAATAGTTAAAAACAGCGTTTTTCTATGTTTTTGCAAGTTTAAAACAGCAATTTTATCGTCATTTCTCATAAATCGCCGTTTCACACGAAAGAAACATGAATTTGTCAGTTTGAATAGTTCAAAACAGCGTTTTTCTATGTTTTTTCATGTTTAAAACAGCAATTTTATCGTCATTTCTCATAAATCGCCGTTTCACACGAAAAAAACATGAATTTGTCAGTTTGAATAGTTAAAAACAGCGTTTTTCTATGTTTTTTCATGTTTAAAACAGCAATTTTATCGTCATTTCTCATAAATCGCCGTTTCACACGTAAGAAACATGAACTTATCAGTTTGAATAGTTCAAAACAGAGTTTTTCTATGTTTTTGCAAGTTTAAAACAACAGTTTTATCGTGATTTCACAAAAATCCACCGTTTCGAACGAAAGAAACCTGAATTTATCAGTTTGAATAGTTAAAAACAGCGTTTTTCTATGTTTTTGCAAGTTTAAAACAGCAATTTTATCGTCATTTCTCATACATCGTTGTTTCACACGAAAGAAACATGAATTTATCAGTTTAAATAGTTAAAAACAGCGTTTTTCTATGTTTTTGCAAGTTTAAAACAGCAATTTTATCGTCATTTCTCATAAATCGCCGTTTCACACGAAAGAAACTTGAATTTATCAGTTTGAATAGTTAAAAACAGCGTTTTTCTATGTTTTTGCAAGTTTAAAACAGCAATTTTATCGTCATTTCTCATAAATCGCCGTTTCACACGAAAGAAACATGAATTTGTCAGTTTGAATAGTTAAAAACAGCGTTTTTCTATGTTTTTGCAAGTTTAAAACAGCAATTTTATCGTCATTTCTCATAAATCGCCGTTTCACACGAAAGAAACATGAAATTATCAGTTTGAATAGTAAAAAACAACGTTTTTCTATGTTTTTGCAAGTTTAAAACAGCAATTTTATTGTCATTTCTCATAAATCGCCGTTTCACACGAAAGAAACATGAATTTGTCAGTTTGAATAGTTCAAAACAGCGTTTTTCTATGTTTTTTCATGTTTAAAACAGCAATTTTATCGTCATTTCTCATAAATCGCCGTTTCACACGAAAAAAACATGAATTTGTCAGTTTGAATAGTTAAAAACAGCGTTTTTCTATGTTTTTTCATGTTTAAAACAGCAATTTTATCGTCATTTCTCATAAATCGCCGTTTCACACGAAAGAAACATGAATTTATCAGTTTGAATAGTTCAAAACAGAGTTTTTCTATGTTTTTGCAAGTTTAAAACAACAGTTTTATCGTGATTTCACAAAAATCCACCGTTTCGAACGAAAGATACCTGAATTTATCAGTTTGAATAGTTAAAAACAGCGTTTTTCTATGTTTTTGCAAGTTTAAAACAGCAATTTTATCGTCATTTCTCATAAATCGCCGTTTCACACGAAAGAAACATGAATTTATCAGTTTGAATAGTTAAAAACAGCGTTTTTCTATGTTTTTGCAAGTTTAAAACAGCAATTTTATCGTCATTTCTCATAAATCGCCGTTTCACACGAAAGAAACATGAATTTATCAGTTTGAATAGTTAAAAACAGCGTTTTTCTGTTTTTGCAAGTTTAAAACAGCAATTTTATCGTCATTTCTCATAAATCGCCGTTTCACACGAAAGAAACATGAATTTGTCAGTTTGAATAGTTCAAAACAGCGTTTTTCTATGTTTTTGCAAGTTTAAGACAGCAATTTTAGCGTCATTTCTCATAAATCGGCGTTTCACACGAAAGAAACATGAATTTGTCAGTTTGAATAGTTCAAAACAGCGTTTATCTATGTTTTTTCATGTTTAAAAATGCAATTTTATCGTCATTTCTCATAAATCGCCGTTTCACACGAAAGAAACATGAATTTGTCAGTTTGAATAGTTGAAAACAGCGTTTTTCTATGTTTTTGCAAGTTTAAAACAGCAATTTTATCGTCATTTCTCATAAATCGCCGTTTCACACGAAAGAAACATGAATTTGTCAGTTTGAATAGTTAAAAACAGCGTTTTTCTATGTTTTTGCAAGTTTAAAACAGCAATTTTATCGTCATTTCTCATAAATCGCCGTTTCACACGAAAGAAACATGAATTTATCAGTTTGAATATTAAAAAACAGCGTTTTTCTATGTTTTTGCAAGTTTAAAACAGCAATTTTATCGTCATTTCTCATAAATCGCCGTTTCACACGAAAGAAACATGAATTTGTCAGTTTGAATAGTTCAAAACAGCGTTTTTCTATGTTTTTGCAAGTTTAAAACAGCAATTTTATCGTCATTTCTCATAAATCGCCGTTTCACACGAAAGAAACATGAATTTGTCAGTTTGAATAGTTCAAAACAGCGTTTTTCTATGTTTTTTCATGTTTAAAACAGTAATTTTATCGTCATTTCTCATAAATCGCCGTTTCACACGAAAAAAACATGAATTTGTCAGTTTGAATAGTTAAAAACAGCGTTTTTCTATGTTTTTGCAAGTTTAAAACAGCAATTTTATCGTCATTTCTCATAAATCGCCGTTTCACACGAAAGAAACATGAATTTGTCAGTTTGAATAGTTCAAAACAGCGTTTTTCTATGTTTTTTCATGTTTAAAACAGCAATTTTATCGTCATTTCTCATAAATCGCCGTTTCACACGAAAAAAACATGAATTTGTCAGTTTGAATAGTTAAAAACAGCGTTTTTCTATGTTTTTTCATGTTTAAAACAGCAATTTTATCGTCATTTCTCATAAATCGCCGTTTCACACGAAAGAAACATGAATTTATCAGTTTGAATAGTTCAAAACAGAGTTTTTCTATGTTTTTTCATGTTTAAAACAGCAATTTTATCGTCATTTCTCATAAATCGCCGTTTCACACGAAAGAAACATGAATTTGTCAGTTTGAATAGTTGAAAACAGCGTTTTTCTATGTTTTTGCAAGTTTAAAACAGCAATTATATCGTCATTTCTCATAAATCGCCGTTTCACACGAAAGAAACATGAATTTGTCAGTTTGAATAGTTAAAAACAGCGTTTTTCTATGTTTTTGCAAGTTTAAAACAGCAATTTTATCGTCATTTCTCATAAATCGCCGTTTCACACGAAAGAAACATGAATTTATCAGTTTGAATAGTAAAAAACAGCGTTTTTTCTATGTTTTTGCAAGTTTAAAACAGCAATTTTATTGTCATTTCTCATAAATCGCCGTTTCACACGAAAGAAACATGAATTTGTCAGTTTGAATAGTTCAAAACAGCGTTTTTCTATGTTTTTTCATGTTTAAAACAGCAATTTTATCGTCATTTCTCATAAATCGCCGTTTCACACGAAAAAAACATGAATTTGTCAGTTTGAATAGTTAAAAACAGCGTTTTTCTATGTTTTTTCATGTTTAAAACAGCAATTTTATCGTCATTTCTCATAAATCGCCGTTTCAAACGAAAGAAACATGAATTTATCAGTTTGAATAGTTCAAAACAGAGTTTTTCTATGTTTTTGCAAGTTTAAAACAACAGTTTTATCGTGATTTCACAAAAATCCACCGTTTCGAACGAAAGAAACCTGAATTTATCAGTTTGAATAGTTAAAAACAGCGTTTTTCTATGTTTTTGCAAGTTTAAAACAGCAATTTTATCGTCATTTCTCATAAATCGCCGTTTCACACGAAAGAAACATGAATTTATCAGTTTAAATAGTTAAAAACAGCGTTTTTCTATGTTTTTGCAAGTTTAAAACAGCAATTTTATCGTCATTTCTCATAAATCGCCGTTTCACACGAAAGAAACATGAATTTATCAGTTTAAATAGTTCAAAACAGCGTTTTTATATGTTTTTGCAAACAGCAGTTTTATCGTGATTTCACAAAAATCCACCGTTTTGAACGAAAGAAACCTGAATTTATCAGTTTGAATAGTTAAAAACAGCGTTTTTCTATGTTTTTGCAAGTTTAAAACAGCAATTTTATCGTCATTTCTCATAAATCGCCGTTTCACACGAAAGAAACATGAATTTATCAGTTTGAATAGTAAAAAAACAGCGTTTTTCTATGTTTTTGCAAGTTTAAAACAGCAATTTTAGCGTCATTTCTCATAAATCGCCGTTTCACACGAAAGAAACATGAATTTGTCAGTTTGAATAGTTCAAAACAGCGTTTTTCTATGTTTTTGCAAGTTTAAAACAGCAATTTTATCGTCATTTCTCATAAATCGCCGTTTCACACGAAAGAAACATGAATTTGTCAGTTTGAATAGTTCAAAACAGCGTTTTTCTATGTTTTTTCATGTTTAAAACAGCAATTTTATCGTCATTTCTCATAAATCGCCGTTTCACACGAAAGCAACATGAATTTATCAGTTTGAATAGTTCAAAACAGAGTTTTTCTATGTTTTTGCAAGTTTAAAACAACAGTTTTATCGTGATTTCACAAAAATCCACCGTTTCGAACGAAAGAAACCTGAATTTATCAGTTTGAATAGTTAAAAACAGCGTTTTTCTATGTTTTTGCAAGTTTAAAACAGCAATTTTATCGTCATTTCTCATAAATCGCCGTTTCACACGAAAGAAACATGAATTTATCAGTTTAAATAGTTAAAAACAGCGTTTTTCTATGTTTTTGCAAGTTTAAAACAGCAATTTTATCGTCATTTCTCATAAATCGCCGTTTCACACGAAAGAAACATGAATTTGTCAGTTTGAATATTTCAAAACAGCGTTTTTCTATGTTTTTGCAAGTTTAAAACAGCAATTTTATTGTCATTTCTCATAAATCGCCGTTTCACACGAAAGAAACATGAATTTGTCAGTTTGAATAGTTCAAAACAGCGTTTTTCTATGTTTTTGCAAGTTTAAAACAGCAATTTTATCGTCATTTCTCATAAATCGCCGTTTCACACGAAAGAAACATGAATTTGTCAGTTTGAATAGTTCAAAACCGCGTTTTTCTATGTTTTTTCATGTTTAAAACAGCAATTTTATCGTCATTTCTCATAAATCGCCGTTTCACACGAAAAAAACATGAATTTATCAGTTTGAATAGTTAAAAACAGCGTTTTTCTATGTTTTTGCAAGTTTAAAACAGCAATTTTATCGTCATTTCTCATAAATCGCCGTTTCACACGAAAGAAACATGAATTTATCAGTTTGAATAGTAAAAAAACAGCGTTTTTCTATGTTTTTGCAAGTTTAAAACAGCAATTTTAGCGTCATTTCTCATAAATCGCCGTTTCACACGAAAGAAACATGAATTTGTCAGTTTGAATAGTTCAAAACAGCGTTTATCTATGTTTTTTCATGTTTAAAACAGCAATTTTATCGTCATTTCTCATAAATCGCCGTTTCACACGAAAGAAACATGAATTTGTCAGTTTGAATAGTTGAAAACAGCGTTTTTCTATGTTTTTGCAAGTTTAAAACAGCAATTTTATCGTCATTTCTCATAAATCGCCGTTTCACACGAAAGAAACATGAATTTGTCAGTTTGAATAGTTAAAAACAGCGTTTTTCTATGTTTTTGCAAGTTTAAAACAGCAATTTTATCGTCATTTCTCATAAATCGCCGTTTCACACGAAAGAAACATGAATTTATCAGTTTGAATAGTAAAAAACAGCGTTTTTCTATGTTTTTGCAAGTTTAAAACAGCAATTTTATTGTCATTTCTCATAAATCGCCGTTCCACACGAAAGAAACATGAATTTGTCAGTTTGAATAGTTCAAAACAGCGTTTTTTTTATGTTTTTGCAAGTTTAAAACAGCAATTTTATCGTCATTTCTCATAAATCGCCGTTTCACACGAAAGAAACATGAATTTGTCAGTTTGAATAGTTCAAAACAGCGTTTTTCTATGTTTTTTCATGTTTAAAACAGCAATTTTATCGTCATTTCTCATAAATCGCCGTTTCACACGAAAGAAACATGAATTTATCAGTTTGAATAGTTCAAAACAGAGTTTTTCTATGTTTTTGCAAGTTTAAAACAACAGTTTTATCGTGATTTCACAAAAATCCACCGTTTCGAACGAAAGAAACCTGAATTTATCAGTTTGAATAGTTAAAAACAGCGTTTTTCTATTTTTTTGCAAGTTTAAAACAGCAATTTTATCGTCATTTCTCATAAATCGCCGTTTCACACGAAAGAAACATGAATTTATCAGTTTGAATAGTTAAAAACAGCGTTTTTCTATGTTTTTGCAAGTTTAAAACAACAATTTTATCGTCATTTCTCATAAATCGCCGTTTCACACGAAAGAAACATGAATTTGTCAGTTTGAATATTTCAAAACAGCGTTTTTCTATGTTTTTGCAAGTTTAAAACAGCAATTTTATTGTCATTTCTCATAAATCGCCGTTTCACACGAAAGAAACATGAATTTGTCAGTTTGAATAGTTCAAAACAGCGTTTTTCTATGTTTTTGCAAGTTTAAAACAGCAATTTTATCATTTCTCATAAATCGCCGTTTCACACGAAAGAAACATGAATTTGTCAGTTTGAATAGTTCAAAACAGCGTTTTTCTATGTTTTTTCATGTTTAAAACAGCAATTTTATCGTCATTTCTCATAAATCGCCGTTTCACACGAAAAAAACATGAATTTGTCAGTTTGAATAGTTAAAAACAGCGTTTTTCTATGTTTTTGCAAGTTTAAAACAGCAATTTTATCGTCATTTCTCATAAATCGCCGTTTCACTCGAAAGAAACATGAATTTGTCAGTTTGAATAGTTAAAAACAGCGTTTTTCTATGTTTTTGCAAGTTTAAAACAGCAATTTTATCGTCATTTCTCATAAATCGCCGTTTCACACGAAAGAAACATGAATTTATCAGTTTGAATAGTAAAAAACAGCGTTTTTCTATGTTTTTGCAAGTTTAAAACAGCAATTTTATCGTCATTTCTCATAAATCGCCGTTTCACACGAAAGAAACATGAATTTGTCAGTTTGAATAGTTCAAAACAGCGTTTTTCTATGTTTTTTCATGTTTAAAACAGCAATTTTATCGTCATTTCTCATAAATCGCCGTTTCACACGAAAAAAACATGAATTTGTCAGTTTGAATAGTTAAAAACAGCGTTTTTCTATGTTTTTTCATGTTTAAAACAGCAATTTTATCGTCATTTCTTATAAATCGCCGTTTCACACGAAAGAAACATGAATTTGTCAGTTTGAATAATTCAAAACAGCGTTTTCTATGTTTTTGCAAGTTTAAAACAGCAATTTTAGCGTCATTTCTCATAAATCGCCGTTTCACACGAAAGAAACATGAATTTGTCAGTTTGAATAGTTGAAAACAGCGTTTTCTATGTTTTTTCATGTTTAAAACAGCAATTTTATCGTCATTTCTCATAAATCGCCGTTTCACACGAAAAAAACATGAATTTGTCAGTTTGAATAGTTAAAAACAGCGTTTTTCTATGTTTTTGCAAGTTTAAAACAGCAATTTTATCGTCATTTCTCATAAATCGCCGTTTCACACGAAAGAAACATGAATTTGTCAGTTTGAATAGTTCAAAACAGCGTTTTTCTATGTTTTTTCATGTTTAAAACAGCAATTTTATCGTCATTTCTCATAAATCGCCGTTTCACACGAAAAAAACATGAATTTGTCAGTTTGAATAGTTAAAAACAGCGTTTTTCTATGTTTTTTCATGTTTAAAACAGCAATTTTATCGTCATTTCTCATAAATCGCCGTTTCACACGAAAGTAACATGAATTTATCAGTTTGAATAGTTCAAAACAGAGTTTTTCTATGTTTTTGCAAGTTTAAAACAGCAATTTTATCGTCATTTCTCATAAATCGCCGTTTCACACGAAAGAAACATGAATTTATCAGTTTGAATAGTTCAAAACAGCGTTTTTATATGTTTTTGCAAGTTTAAAACAGCAGTTTTATCGTGATTTCACAAAAATCCACCGTTTTGAACGAAAGAAACCTGAATTTATCAGTTTGAATAGTTAAAAACAGCGTTTTTCTATGTTTTTGCAAGTTTAAAACAGCAATTTTATCGTCATTTCTCATAAATCGCCGTTTCACACGAAAGAAACATGAATTTATCAGTTTGAATAGTTAAAAACAGCGTTTTTCTATGTTTTTGCAAGTTTAAAACAGCAATTTTATCGTCATTTCTCATAAATCGCCGTTTCACACGAAAGAAACATGAATTTGTCAGTTTGAATAGTTCAAAACAGCGTTTTTCTATGTTTTTGCAAGTTTAAAACAGCAATTTTAGCGTTATTTCTCATAAATCGCCGTTTCACACGAAAGAAACATGAATTTGTCAGTTTGAAAAGTTCAAAACAGCGTTTATCTATGTTTTTTCATGTTTAAAACAGCAATTTTATCGTCATTTCTCATAAATCGCCGTTTCACACGAAAGAAACATGAATTTGTCAGTTTGAATAGTTGAAAACAGCGTTTTTCTATGTTTTTGCAAGTTTAAAACAGCAATTTTATCGTCATTTCTCATAAATCGCCGTTTCACACGAAAGAAACATGAATTTGTCAGTTTGAATAGTTAAAAACAGCGTTTTTCTATGTTTTTGCAAGTTTAAAACAGCAATTTTATCGTCATTTCTCATAAATCGCCGTTTCACACGAAAGAAACATGAATTTATCAGTTTGAATAGTAAAAAACAGCGTTTTTCTATGTTTTTGCAAGTTTAAAACAGCAATTTTATCGTCATTTCTCATAAATCGCCGTTTCACACGAAAGAAACATGAATTTGTCAGTTTGAATAGTTCAAAACAGCGTTTTTCTATGTTTTTGCAAGTTTAAAACAGCAATTTTATCGTCATTTCTCATAAATCGCCGTTTCACACGAAAGAAACATGAATTTGTCAGTTTGAATAGTTCAAAACAGCGTTTTTCTATGTTTTTGCAAGTTTAAAACAACAGTTTTATCGTGATTTCACAAAAATCCACCGTTTCGAACGAAAGAAACCTGAATTTATCAGTTTGAATAGTTAAAAACAGCGTTTTTCTATGTTTTTGCAAGTTTAAAACAGCAATTTTATCGTCATTTCTCATAAATCGCCGTTTCACACGAAAGAAACATGAATTTATCAGTTTGAATAGTTCAAAACAGCGTTTTTCTATGTTTTTGCAAGTTTAAAACAGCAATTTTATCGTCATTTCTCATAAATCGCCGTTTCACACGAAAGAAACATGAATTTGTCAGTTTGAATAGTTCAAAACAGCGTTTTTCTATGTTTTTTCATGTTTAAAACAGCAATTTTATCGTCATTTCTCATGAATCGCCGTTTCACACGAAAAAAACATGAATTTGTCAGTTTGAATAGTTAAAAACAGTGTTTTTCTATGTTTTTTCATGTTTAAAACAGCAATTTTATCGTCATTTCTCATAAATCGCCGTTTCGCACGAAAGAAACCTGAATTTATCAGTTTGAATAGTTAAAAACAGCGTTTTTCTATGTTTTTGCAAGTTTAAAACAGCACTTTTATCGTCATTTCTCATAAATCGCCGTTTCACACGAAAGAAACATGAATTTATCAGTTTGAATAGTTAAAAACAGCGTTTTTCTATGTTTTTGCAAGTTTAAAATAGCAATTTTATCGTCATTTCTCATAAATCGCCGTTTCACACGAAAGAAACATGAATTTATCAGTTTGAATAGTTCAAAACAGCGTTTTTATATGTTTTTGCAAGTTTAAAACAGCAGTTTTATCGTGATTTCACAAAAATCCACCGTTTTGAACGAAAGAAACCTGAATTTATCAGTTTGAATAGTTAAAAACAGCGTTTTTCTATGTTTTTGCAAGTTTAAAACAGCAATTTTATCGTAATTTCTCATAAATCGCCGTTTCACACGAAAGAAACATGAATTTATCAGTTTGAATAGTTAAAAACAGCGTTTTCTATGTTTTTGCAAGTTTAAAACAGCAATTTCATCGTCATTTCTCATAAATCGCCGTTTCACACGAAAGAATCATGAATTTGTCAGTTTGAATAGTTCAAAACAGCGTTATTCTATGTTTTTGCAAGTTTAAAACAGCAATTTTAGCGTCATTTCTCATAAATCGCCGTTTCACACGAAAGAAACATGAATTTGTCAGTTTGAATAGTTCAAAACAGCGTTTATCTATGTTTTTTCATGTTTAAAACAGCAATTTTATCGTCATTTCTCATAAATCGCCGTTTCACACGAAAGAAACATGAATTTGTCAGTTTGAATAGTTCAAAACAGCGTTTTTCTTTGTTTTTTCGTGTTTAAAACAGCAATTTTATCGTCATTTCTCATAAATCGCCGTTTCACACGAAAAAAACATGAATTTGTCAGTTTGAATAGTTAAAAACAGCGTTTTTTTATGTTTTTTCATGTTTAAAACAGCAATTTTATCGTCATTTCTCATAAATCGCCGTTTCACACGAAAGAAACATGAATTTATCAGATTGAATAGTTCAAAACAGAGTTTTTCTATGTTTTTGCAAGTTTAAAACAACAGTTTTATCGTGATTTCACAAAAATCCACCGTTTCGAACGAAAGAAACCTGAATTTATCAGTTTGAATAGTTAAAAACAGCGTTTTTCTATGTTTTTGCAAGTTTAAAACAGCAATTTTATCGTCATTTCTCATAAATCGCCGTTTCACACGAAAGAAACATGAATTTGTCAATTTGAATAGTTCAAAACAGCGTTTTTCTATGTTTTTTCATGTTTAAAACAGCAATTTTATCGTCATTTCTCATAAATTGCCGTTTCACACGAAAAAAACATGAATTTGTCAGTTTGAATAATTAAAAACAGCGTTTTTCTATGTTTTTGCAAGTTTAAAACAGCAATTTTATCGTCATTTCTCATAAATCGCCGTTTCACACGAAAGAAACATGAATTTGTCAGTTTGAATAGTTCAAAACAGCGTTTTTCTATGTTTTTTCATGTTTAAAACAGCAATTTTATCGTCATTTCTCATGAATCGCCGTTTCACACGAAAAAAACATGAATTTGTCAGTTTGAATAGTTAAAAACAGCGTTTTTCTATGTTTTTTCATGTTTAAAACAGCAATTTTATCGTCATTTCTCATAAATCGCCGTTTCACACGAAAAAAACATGAATTTATCAGTTTGAATAGTTCAAAACAGAGTTTTTCTATGTTTTTGCAAGTTTAAAACAGCAGTTTTATCGTGATTTCACAAAAATCCACCGTTTTGAACGAAAGAAACCTGAATTTATCAGTTTGAATAGTTAAAAACAGCGTTTTTCTATGTTTTTGCAAGTTTAAAACAGCAATTTTATCGTCATTTCTCATAAATCGCCGTTTCACACGAAAGAAACATGAATTTATCAGTTTGAATAGTTAAAAACAGCGTTTTTCTATGTTTTTGCAAGTTTAAAACAGCAATTTTATCGTCATTTCTCATAAATCGCCGTTTCACACGAAAGAATCATGAATTTGTCAGTTTGAATAGTTCAAAACAGCGTTTATCTATGTTTTTGCAAGTTTAAAACAGCAATTTTATCGTCATTTCTCATAAATCGCCGTTTCACACGAAAGAAACATGAATTTATCAGTTTGAATAGTTCAAAACAGCGTTTTTCTATGTTTTTGCAAATTTAAAACAGCAATTTTATCGTCATTTCTCATAAATCGCCGTTTCACACGAAAGAAACATGAATTTGTCAGTTTGAATAGTTCAAAACAGCGTTTTTCTATGTTTTTTCATGTTTAAAACAGCAATTTTATCGTCATTTCTCATAAATCGCCGTTTCACACGAAAAAAACATGAATTTGTCAGTTTGAATAGTTAAAAACAGCGTTTTTCTATGTTTTTGCAAGTTTAAAACAGCAATTTTATCGTCATTTCTCATAAATCGCCGTTTCACACGAAAGAAACATGAATTTGTCAGTTTGAATAGTTCAAAACAGCGTTTTTCTATGTTTTTTCATGTTTAAAACAGCAATTTTATCGTCATTTCTCATAAATCGCCGTTTCACACGAAAGAAACATGAATTTATCAGTTTGAATAGTTAAAAACAGCGTTTTTCTATGTTTTTGCAAGTTTAAAACAGCAATTTTATCGTCATTTCTCATAAATCGCCGTTTCACACGAAAGAAACATGAATTTGTCAGTTTGAATAGTTCAAAACAGCGTTTTTCTATGTTTTTGCAAGTTTAAAACAGCAATTTTATCGTCATTTTTCATAAATCGCCGTTTCACACGAAAGAAACATGAATTTATCAGTTTGAATAGTTCAAAACAGCGTTTTTATATGTTTTTGCAAGTTTAAAACAGCAGTTTTATCGTGATTTCACAAAAATCCACCGTTTTGAACGAAAGAAACCTGAATTTATCAGTTTGAATAGTTAAAAACAGCGTTTTTCTATGTTTTTGCAAGTTTAAAACAGCAATTTTATCGTCATTTCTCATAAATCGCCGTTTCACACGAAAGAAACATGAATTTATCAGTTTGAATAGTTAAAAACAGCGTTTTTCTATGTTTTTGCAAGTTTAAAACAGCAATTTCATCGTCATTTCTCATAAATCGCCGTTTCACACGAAAGAATCATGAATTTGTCAGTTTGAATAGTTCAAAACAGCGTTATTCTATGTTTTTGCAAGTTTAAAACAGCAATTTTAGCGTCATTTCTCATAAATCGCCGTTTCACACGAAAGAAACATGAATTTGTCAGTTTGAATAGTTCAAAACAGCGTTTATCTATGTTTTTTCATGTTTAAAACAGCAATTTTATCGTCATTTTTCATAAATCGCCGTTTCACACGAAAGAAACATGAATTTATCAGTTTGAATAGTTCAAAACAGCGTTTTTATATGTTTTTGCAAGTTTAAAACAGCAGTTTTATCGTGATTTCACAAAAATCCACCGTTTTGAACGAAAGAAACCTGAATTTATCAGTTTGAATAGTTAAAAACAGCGTTTTTCTATGTTTTTGCAAGTTTAAAACAGCAATTTTATCGTCATTTCTCATAAATCGCCGTTTCACACGAAAGAAACATGAATTTATCAGTTTGAATAGTTAAAAACAGCGTTTTTCTATGTTTTTGCAAGTTTAAAACAGCAATTTTAGCGTCATTTCTCATAAATCGCCGTTTCACACGAAAGAAACATGAATTTGTCAGTTTGAATAGTTCAAAACAGCGTTTATCTATGTTTTTTCATGTTTAAAACAGCAATTTTATCGTCATTTCTCATAAATCGCCGTTTCACACGAAAAAAACATGAATTTGTCAGATTGAATAGTTAAAAACAGCGTTTTTCTATGTTTTTGCAAGTTTAAAACAGCAATTTTATCGTCATTTCTCATAAATCGCCGTTTCACACGAAAGAAACATGAATTTGTCAGTTTGAATAGTTCAAAACAGCGTTTTTCTTTGTTTTTTCGTGTTTAAAACAGCAATTTTATCGTCATTTCTCATAAATCGCCGTTTCACACGAAAAAAACATGAATTTGTCAGTTTGAATAGTTAAAAACAGCGTTTTTCTATGTTTTTGCAAGTTTAAAACAGCAATTTTATCGTCATTTCTCATAAATCGTTGTTTCACACGGAAGAAACATGAATTTATCAGTTTGAATAGTTAAAAACAGCGTTTTTCTATGTTTTTGCAAGTTTAAAACAGCAATTTTATCGTCATTTCTCATAAATCGCCGTTTCACACGAAAGAAACATGAATTTATCAGTTTGAATAGTTCAAAACAGCGTTTTTATATGTTTTTGCAAGTTTAAAACAGCAGTTTTATCGTGATTTCACAAAAATCCACCGTTTTGAATGAAAGAAACCTGAATTTATCAGTTTGAATAGTTAAAAACAGCGTTTTTCTATGTTTTTGCAAGTTTAAAACAGCAATTTTATCGTCATTTCTCATAAATCGCCGTTTCACACGAAAGAAACATGAATTTATCAGTTTGAATAGTTAAAAACAGCGTTTTTCTATGTTTTTGCAAGTTTAAAACAGCAATTTTATCGTCATTTCTCATAAATCGCCGTTTCACACGAAAGAAACATGAATTTGTCAGTTTGAATAGTTCAAAACAGCGTTTTTCTATGTTTTTGCAAGTTTAAAACAGCAATTTTAGCGTCATTTCTCATAAATCGCCGTTTCACACGAAAGAAACATGAATTTGTCAGTTTGAATACTTCAAAACAGCGTTTATCTATGTTTTTTCATGTTTAAAACAGCAATTTTATCGTCATTTCTCATAAATCGCCGTTTCACACGAAAGAAACATGAATTTGTCAGTTTGAATAGTTGAAAACAGCGTTTTTCTATGTTTTTGCAAGTTTAAAACAGCAATTTTATAGTCATTTCTCATAATTCGCCGTTTCACACGAAAGAAACATGAATTTGTCAGTTTGAATAGTTAAAAACAGCGTTTTTCTATGTTTTTGCAAGTTTAAAACAGCAATTTTATCGTCATTTCTCATAAATCGCCGTTTCACACGAAAGAAACATGAATTTATCAGTTTGAATAGTAAAAAACAGCGTTTTTCTATGTTTTTGCAAGTTTAAAACAGCAATTTTATTGTCATTTCTCATAAATCGCCGTTTCACACGAAAGAAACATGAATTTGTCAGTTTGAATAGTTCAAAACAGCGTTTTTCTATGTTTTTGCAAGTTTAAAACAGCAATTTTATCGTCATTTCTCATAAATCGCCGTTTCACACGAAAGAAACATGAATTTGTCAGTTTGAATAGTTCAAAACAGCGTTTTTCTATGTTTTTGCAAGTTTAAAACAGCAATTTTATCGTCATTTCTCATAAATCGCCGTTTCACACGAAAGAAACATGAATTTATCAGTTTGAATAGTTAAAAACAGCGTTTTTCTATGTTTTTGCAAGTTTAAAACAGCAATTTTATCGTCATTTCTCATAAATCGCCGTTTCACACGAAAGAAACATGAATTTATCAGTTTGAATAGTTCAAAACAGAGTTTTTCTATGTTTTTGCAAGTTTAAAACAACAGTTTTATTGTGATTTCACAAAAATCCACCGTTTCGAACGAAAGAAACCTGAATTTATCAGTTTGAATAGTTAAAAACAGCGTTTTTCTATGTTTTTGCAAGTTTAAAACAGCAATTTTATCGTCATTTCTCATAAATCGCCGTTTCACACGAAAGAAACATGAATTTATCAGTTTGAATAGTTAAAAACAGCGTTTTTCTATGTTTTTGCAAGTTTAAAACAGCAATTTTATCGTCATTTCTCATAAATCGCCGTTTCACACGAAAGAAACATGAATTTGTCAGTTTGAATAGTTCAAAACAGCGTTTTTCTATGTTTTTGCAAGTTTAAAACAGCAATTTTAGCGTCATTTCTCATAAATCGCCGTTTCACACGAAAGAAACATGAATTTGTCAGTTTGAATAGTTCAAAACAGCGTTTATCTATGTTTTTTCATGTTTAAAACAGCAATTTTATCGTCATTTCTCATAAATCGCCGTTTTACACGAAAAAAACATGAATTTGTCAGATTGAATAGTTAAAAACAGCGTTTTTCTATGTTTTTGCAAGTTTAAAACAGCAATTTTATCGTCATTTCTCATAAATCGCCGTTTCACACGAAAGAAACATGAATTTGTCAGTTTGAATAGTTCAAAACAGCGTTTTTCTATGTTTTTTCATGTTTAAAACAGCAATTTTATCGTCATTTCTCATAAATCGTTGTTTCACACGAAAAAAACATGAATTTGTCAGTTTGAATAGTTAAAAACAGCGTTTTTCTATGTTTTTTCATGTTTAAAACAGCAATTTTATCGTCATTTCTCATAAATCGCCGTTTCACACGAAAGAAACATGAATTTATCAGATTGAATAGTTCAAAACAGAGTTTTTCTATGTTTTTGCAAGTTTAAAACAACAGTTTTATCGTGATTTCACAAAAATCCACCGTTTCGAACGAAAGAAACCTGAATTTATCAGTTTGAATAGTTAAAAACAGCGTTTTTCTATGTTTTTGCAAGTTTAAAACAGCAATTTTATCGTCATTTCTCATAAATCGCCGTTTCACACGAAAGAAACATGAATTTGTCAATTTGAATAGTTCAAAACAGCGTTTTTCTATGTTTTTTCATGTTTAAAACAGCAATTTTATCGTCATTTCTCATAAATCGCCGTTTCACACGAAAAAAACATGAATTTGTCAGTTTGAATAGTTAAAAACCGCGTTTTTCTATGTTTTTGCAAGTTTAAAACAGCAATTTTATCGTCATTTCTCATAAATCGCCGTTTCACACGAAAGAAACATGAATTTGTCAGTTTGAATAGTTCAAAACAGCGTTTTTCTATGTTTTTTCATGTTTAAAACAGCAATTTTATCGTCATTTCTCATGAATCGCCGTTTCACACGAAAAAAACATGAATTTGTCAGTTTGAATAGTTAAAAACAGCGTTTTTCTATGTTTTTTCATGTTTAAAACAGCAATTTTATCGTCATTTCTCATAAATCGCTGTTTCACACGAAAAAAACATGAATTTATCAGTTTGAATAGTTCAAAACAGAGTTTTTCTATGTTTTTGCAAGTTTAAAACAGCAGTTTTATCGTGATTTCACAAAAATCCACCGTTTTGAACGAAAGAAACCTGAATTTATCAGTTTGAATAGTTAAAAACAGCGTTTTTCTATGTTTTTGCAAGTTTAAAACAGCAATTTTATCGTCATTTCTCATAAATCGCCGTTTCACACGAAAGAAACATGAATTTATCAGTTTGAATAGTTAAAAACAGCGTTTTTCTATGTTTTTGCAAGTTTAAAACAGCAATTTTATCGTCATTTCTCATAAATCGCCGTTTCACACGAAAGAATCATGAATTTGTCAGTTTGAATAGTTCAAAACAGCGTTTATCTATGTTTTTGCAAGTTTAAAACAGCAATTTTATCGTCATTTCTCATAAATCGCCGTTTCACACGAAAGAAACATGAATTTGTCAGTTTGAATAGTTCAAAACAGCGTTTTTCTATGTTTTTTCATGTTTGAAACAGCAATTTTATCATCATTTCTCATGAATCGCCGTTTCACACGAAAAAAACATGAATTTGTCAGTTTGAATAGTTAAAAACAGCGTTTTTCTATGTTTTTTCATGTTTAAAACAGCAATTTTATCGTCATTTCTCATAAATCGCCGTTTCGCACAAAAGAAACCTGAATTTATCAGTTTGAATAGTTAAAAACAGCGTTTTTCTATGTTTTTGCAAGTTTAAAACAGCACTTTTATCGTCATTTCTCATAAATCGCCGTTTCACACGAAAGAAACATGAATTTATCAGTTTGAATAGTTAAAAACAGCGTTTTTCTATGTTTTTGCAAGTTTAAAACAGCAATTTTATCGTCATTTCTCATAAATCGCCGTTTCACACGAAAGAAATATGAATTTATCAGTTTGAATAGTTCAAAACAGCGTTTTTATATGTTTTTGCAAGTTTAAAACAGCAGATTTCACAAAAATCCACCGTTTTGAACGAAAGAAACCTGAATTTATCAGTTTGAATAGTTAAAAACAGCGTTTTTCTATGTTTTTGCAAGTTTAAAACAGCAATTTTATCGTCATTTCTCATAAATCGCCGTTTCACACGAAAGAAACATGAATTTATCAGTTTGAATAGTTAAAAACAGCGTTTTTCTATGTTTTTGCAATTTTAAAACAGCAATTTCATCGTCATTTCTCATAAATCGCCGTTTCACACGAAAGAATCATGAATTTGTCAGTTTGAATAGTTCAAAACAGCGTTATTCTATGTTTTTGCAAGTTTAAAACAGCAATTTTAGCGTCATTTCTCATAAATCGCCGTTTCACACGAAAGAAACATGAATTTGTCAGTTTGAATAGTTCAAAACAGCGTTTATCTATGTTTTTTCATGTTTAAAACAGCAATTTTATCGTCATTTCTCATAAATCGCCGTTTCACACGAAAAAAACATGAATTTGTCAGATTGAATAGTTAAAAACAGCGTTTTTCTATGTTTTTGCAAGTTTAAAACAGCAATTTTATCGTCATTTCTCATAAATCGCCGTTTCACACGAAAGAAACATGAATTTGTCAGTTTGAATAGTTCAAAACAGCGTTTCTCTTTGTTTTTTCGTGTTTAAAACAGCAATTTTATCGTCATTTCTCATAAATCGCCGTTTCACACGAAAAAAACATGAATTTTTCAGTTTGAATAGTTAAAAACAGCGTTTTTCTATGTTTTTTCATGTTTAAAACAGCAATTTTATCGTCATTTCTCATAAATCGCCGTTTCACACGAAAGAAACATGAATTTATCAGATTGAATAGTTCAAAACAGAGTTTTTCTATGTTTTTGCAAGTTTAAAACAACAGTTTTATCGTGATTTCACAAAAATCCACCGTTTCGAACGAAAGAAACCTGAATTTATCAGTTTGAATAGTTAAAAACAGCGTTTTTCTATGTTTTTGCAAGTTTAAAACAGCAATTTTATCGTCATTTCTCATAAATCGTTGTTTCACACGGAAGAAACATGAATTTATCAGTTTGAATAGTTAAAAACAGCGTTTTTCTATGTTTTTGCAAGTTTAAAACAGCAATTTTATCGTCATTTCTCATAAATCGCCGTTTCACACGAAAGAAACATGAATTTATCAGTTTGAATAGTTCAAAACAGCGTTTTTATATGTTTTTGCAAGTTTAAAACAGCAGTTTTATCGTGATTTCACAAAAATCCACCGTTTTGAATGAAAGAAACCTGAATTTATCAGTTTGAATAGTTAAAAACAGCGTTTTTCTATGTTTTTGCAAGTTTAAAACAGCAATTTTATCGTCATTTCTCATAAATCGCCGTTTCACACGAAAGAAACATGAATTTATCAGTTTGAATAGTTAAAAACAGCGTTTTTCTATGTTTTTGCAAGTTTAAAACAGCAATTTTATCGTCATTTCTCATAAATCGCCGTTTCACACGAAAGAAACATGAATTTGTCAGTTTGAATAGTTCAAAACAGCGTTTTTCTATGTTTTTGCAAGTTTAAAACAGCAATTTTAGCGTCATTTCTCATAAATCGCCGTTTGACACGAAAGAAACATGAATTTGTCAGTTTGAATACTTCAAAACAGCGTTTATCTATGTTTTTTCATGTTTAAAACAGCAATTTTATCGTCATTTCTCATAAATCGCCGTTTCACACGAAAGAAACATGAATTTGTCAGTTTGAATAGTTGAAAACAGCGTTTTTCTATGTTTTTGCAAGTTTAAAACAGCAATTTTATAGTCATTTCTCATAATTCGCCGTTTCACACGAAAGAAACATGAATTTGTCAGTTTGAATAGTTAAAAACAGCGTTTTTCTATGTTTTTGCAAGTTTAAAACAGCAATTTTATCGTCATTTCTCATAAATCGCCGTTTCACACGAAAGAAACATGAATTTATCAGTTTGAATAGTAAAAAACAGCGTTTTTCTATGTTTTTGCAAGTTTAAAACAGCAATTTTATTGTCATTTCTCATAAATCGCCGTTTCACACGAAAGAAACATGAATTTGTCAGTTTGAATAGTTCAAAACAGCGTTTTTCTATGTTTTTGCAAGTTTAAAACAGCAATTTTATCGTCATTTCTCATAAATCGCCGTTTCACACGAAAGAAACATGAATTTGTCAGTTTGAATAGTTCAAAACAGCGTTTTTCTATGTTTTTGCAAGTTTAAAACAGCAATTTTATCGTCATTTCTCATAAATCGCCGTTTCACACGAAAGAAACATGAATTTATCAGTTTGAATAGTTAAAAACAGCGTTTTTCTATGTTTTTGCAAGTTTAAAACAGCAATTTTATCGTCATTTCTCATAAATCGCCGTTTCACACGAAAGAAACATGAATTTATCAGTTTGAATAGTTCAAAACAGAGTTTTTCTATGTTTTTGCAAGTTTAGAACAACAGTTTTATTGTGATTTCACAAAAATCCACCGTTTCGAACGAAAGAAACCTGAATTTATCAGTTTGAATAGTTAAAAACAGCGTTTTTCTATGTTTTTGCAAGTTTAAAACAGCAATTTTATCGTCATTTCTCATAAATCGCCGTTTCACACGAAAGAAACATGAATTTATCAGTTTGAATAGTTAAAAACAGCGTTTTTCTATGTTTTTGCAAGTTTAAAACAGCAATTTTATCGTCATTTCTCATAAATCGCCGTTTCACACGAAAGAAACATGAATTTGTCAGTTTGAATAGTTCAAAACAGCGTTTTTCTATGTTTTTGCAAGTTTAAAACAGCAATTTTAGCGTCATTTCTCATAAATTGCCGTTTCACACGAAAGAAACATGAATTTGTCAGTTTGAATAGTTCAAAACAGCGTTTATCTATGTTTTTTCATGTTTAAAACAGCAATTTTATCGTCATTTCTCATAAATCGCCGTTTCACACGAAAAAAACATGAATTTGTCAGATTGAATAGTTAAAAACAGCGTTTTTCTATGTTTTTGCAAGTTTAAAACAGCAATTTTATCGTCATTTCTCATAAATCGCCGTTTCACACGAAAGAAACATGAATTTGTCAGTTTGAATAGTTCAAAACAGCGTTTTTCTATGTTTTTTCATGTTTAAAACAGCAATTTTATCGTCATTTCTCATAAATCGCCGTTTCGCACAAAAGAAACCTGAATTTATCAGTTTGAATAGTTAAAAACAGCGTTTTTCTATGTTTTTGCAAGTTTAAAACAGCACTTTTATCGTCATTTCTCATAAATCGCCGTTTCACACGAAAGAAACATGAATTTATCAGTTTGAATAGTTAAAAACAGCGTTTTTCTATGTTTTTGCAAGTTTAAAACAGCAATTTTATCGTCATTTCTCATAAATCGCCGTTTCACACGAAAGAAATATGAATTTATCAGTTTGAATAGTTCAAAACAGCGTTTTTATATGTTTTTGCAAGTTTAAAACAGCAGTTTTATCGTGATTTCACAAAAATCCACCGTTTTGAACGAAAGAAACCTGAATTTATCAGTTTGAATAGTTAAAAACAGCGTTTTTCTATGTTTTTGCAAGTTTAAAACAGCAATTTTATCGTCATTTCTCATAAATCGCCGTTTCACACGAAAGAAACATGAATTTATCAGTTTGAATAGTTAAAAACAGCGTTTTTCTATGTTTTTGCAATTTTAAAACAGCAATTTCATCGTCATTTCTCATAAATCGCCGTTTCACACGAAAGAAACATGAATTTGTCAGTTTGAATAGTTCAAAACAGCGTTTTTCTATGTTTTTTCATGTTTAAAACAGCAATTTTATCGTCATTTCTCATAAATCGCCGTTTCACACGAAAAAAACATGAATTTGTCAGTTTGAATAGTTAAAAACAGCGTTTTTCTATGTTTTTTCATGTTTAAAACAGCAATTTTATCGTCATTTCTCATAAATCGCCGTTTCACACGAAAGAAACATGAATTTATCAGTTTGAATAGTTCAAAACAGAGTTTTTCTATGTTTTTGCAAGTTTAAAACAACAGTTTTATCGTGATTTCACAAAAATCCACCGTTTCGAACGAAAGAAACCTGAATTTATCAGTTTGAATAGTTAAAAACAGCGTTTTTCTATGTTTTTGCAAGTTTAAAACAGCAATTTTATCGTCATTTCTCATAAATCGTTGTTTCACACGGAAGAAACATGAATTTATCAGTTTGAATAGTTCAAAACAGCGTTTTTATATGTTTTTGCAAGTTTAAAACAGCAGTTTTATCGTGATTTCACAAAAATCCACCGTTTTGAACGAAAGAAACCTGAATTTATCAGTTTGAATAGTTAAAAACAGCGTTTTTCTATGTTTTTGCAAGTTTAAAACAGCAATTTTATCGTCATTTCTCATAAATCGCCGTTTCACACGAAAGAAACATGAATTTATCAGTTTGAATAGTTAAAAACAGCGTTTTTCTATGTTTTTGCAAGTTTAAAACAGCAATTTTATCGTCATTTCTCATAAATCGCCGTTTCACACGAAAGAAACATGAATTTGTCAGTTTGAATAGTTCAAAACAGCGTTTTTCTATGTTTTTGCAAGTTTAAAACAGCAATTTTAGCGTCATTTCTCATAAATTGCCGTTTCACACGAAAGAAACATGAATTTGTCAGTTTGAATAGTTCAAAACAGCGTTTATCTATGTTTTTTCATGTTTAAAACAGCAATTTTATCGTCATTTCTCATAAATCGCCGTTTCACACGAAAAAAACATGAATTTGTCAGATTGAATAGTTAAAAACAGCGTTTTTCTATGTTTTTGCAAGTTTAAAACAGCAATTTTATCGTCATTTCTCATAAATCGCCGTTTCACACGAAAGAAACATGAATTTGTCAGTTTGAATAGTTCAAAACAGCGTTTTTCTATGTTTTTTCATGTTTAAAACAGCAATTTTATCGTCATTTCTCATAAATCGCCGTTTCACACGAAAAAAACATGAATTTGTCAGTTTGAATAGTTAAAAACAGCGTTTTTCTATGTTTTTCCATGTTTAAAACAGCAATTTTATCGTCATTTCTCATAAATCGCCGTTTCACACGAAAGAAACATGAATTTATCAGTTTGAATAGTTCAAAACAGAGTTTTTCTATGTTTTTGCAAGTTTAAAACAACAGTTTTATCGTGATTTCACAAAAATCCACCGTTTCGAACGAAAGAAACCTGAATTTATCAGTTTGAATAGTTAAAAACAGCGTTTTTCTATGTTTTTGCAAGTTTAAAACAGCAATTTTATCGTCATTTCTCATAAATCGTTGTTTCACACGGAAGAAACATGAATTTATCAGTTTGAATAGTTCAAAACAGCGTTTTTATATGTTTTTGCAAGTTTAAAACAGCAGTTTTATCGTGATTTCACAAAAATCCACCGTTTTGAACGAAAGAAACCTGAATTTGTCAGTTTGAATAGTTAAAAACAGCGTTTTTCTATGTTTTTTCATGTTTAAAACAGCAATTTTATCGTCATTTCTCATAAATCGCCGTTTCGCACGAAAGAAACCTGAATTTATCAGTTTGAATAGTTAAAAACAGCGTTTTTCTATGTTTTTGCAAGTTTAAAACAGCACTTTTATCGTCATTTCTCATAAATCGCCGTTTCACACGAAAGAAACATGAATTTATCAGTTTGAATAGTTAAAAACAGCGTTTTTCTATGTTTTTGCAAGTTTAAAACAGCAATTTTATCGTCATTTCTCATAAATCGCCGTTTCACACGAAAGAAACATGAATTTATCAGTTTGAATAGTTCAAAACAGCGTTTTTATATGTTTTTGCAAGTTTAAAACAGCAGTTTTATCGTGATTTCACAAAAATCCACCGTTTTGAACGAAAGAAACCTGAATTTATCAGTTTGAATAGTTAAAAACAGCGTTTTTCTATGTTTTTGCAAGTTTAAAACAGCAATTTTATCGTCATTTCTCATAAATCGCCGTTTCACACGAAAGAAACATGAATTTATCAGTTTGAATAGTTAAAAACAGCGTTTTTCTATGTTTTTGCAAGTTTAAAACAGCAGTTTTATCGTGATTTCACAAAAATCCACCGTTTTGAACGAAAGAAACCTGAATTTGTCAGTTTGAATAGTTAAAAACAGCGTTTTTCTATGTTTTTTCATGTTTAAAACAGCAATTTTATCGTCATTTCTCATAAATCGCCGTTTCGCACGAAAGAAACCTGAATTTATCAGTTTGAATAGTTAAAAACAGCGTTTTTCTATGTTTTTGCAAGTTTAAAACAGCACTTTTATCGTCATTTTTCATAAATCGCCGTTTCACACGAAAGAAACATGAATTTATCAGTTTGAATAGTTAAAAACAGCGTTTTTCTATGTTTTTGCAAGTTTAAAACAGCAATTTTATCGTCATTTCTCATAAATCGCCGTTTCACACGAAAGAAACATGAATTTATCAGTTTGAATAGTTCAAAACAGCGTTTTTATATGTTTTTGCAAGTTTAAAACAGCAGTTTTATCGTGATTTCACAAAAATCCACCGTTTTGAACGAAAGAAACCTGAATTTATCAGTTTGAATAGTTAAAAACAGCGTTTTTCTATGTTTTTGCAAGTTTAAAACAGCAATTTTATCGTCATTTCTCATAAATCGCCGTTTCACACGAAAGAAACATGAATTTATCAGTTTGAATAGTTAAAAACAGCGTTTTTCTATGTTTTTGCAATTTTAAAACAGCAATTTCATCGTCATTTCTCATAAATCGCCGTTTCACACGAAAGAATCATGAATTTGTCAGTTTGAATAGTTCAAAACAGCGTTATTCTATGTTTTTGCAAGTTTAAAACAGCAATTTTAGCGTCATTTCTCATAAATCGCCGTTTCACACGAAAGAAACATGAATTTGTCAGTTTGAATAGTTCAAAACAGCGTTTATCTATGTTTTTTCATGTTTAAAACAGCAATTTTATCGTCATTTCTCATAAATCGCCGTTTCACACGAAAAAAACATGAATTTGTCAGATTGAATAGTTAAAAACAGCGTTTTTCTATGTTTTTGCAAGTTTAAAACAGCAATTTTATCGTCATTTCTCATAAATCGCCGTTTCACACGAAAGAAACATGAATTTGTCAGTTTGAATAGTTCAAAACAGCGTTTTTCTTTGTTTTTTCGTGTTTAAAACAGCAATTTTATCGTCATTTCTCATAAATCGCCGTTTCACACGAAAAAAACATGAATTTGTCAGTTTGAATAGTTAAAAACAGCGTTTTTCTATGTTTTTTCATGTTTAAAACAGCAATTTTATCGTCATTTCTCATAAATCGCCGTTTCACACGAAAGAAACATGAATTTATCAGATTGAATAGTTCAAAACAGAGTTTTTCTATGTTTTTGCAAGTTTAAAACAACAGTTTTATCGTGATTTCACAAAAATCCACCGTTTCGAACGAAAGAAACCTGAATTTATCAGTTTGAATAGTTAAAAACAGCGTTTTTCTATGTTTTTGCAAGTTTAAAACAGCAATTTTATCGTCATTTCTCATAAATCGTTGTTTCACACGGAAGAAACATGAATTTATCAGTTTGAATAGTTAAAAACAGCGTTTTTCTATGTTTTTGCAAGTTTAAAACAGCAATTTTATCGTCATTTCTCATAAATCGCCGTTTCACACGAAAGAAACATGAATTTATCAGTTTGAATAGTTCAAAACAGCGTTTTTATATGTTTTTGCAAGTTTAAAACAGCAGTTTTATCGTGATTTCACAAAAATCCACCGTTTTGAATGAAAGAAACCTGAATTTATCAGTTTGAATAGTTAAAAACAGCGTTTTTCTATGTTTTTGCAAGTTTAAAATAGCAATTTTATCGTCATTTCTCATAAATCGCCGTTTCACACGAAAGAAACATGAATTTATCAGTTTGAATAGTTAAAAACAGCGTTTTTCTATGTTTTTGCAAATTTAAAACAGCAATTTTATCGTCATTTCTCATAAATCGCCGTTTCACACGAAAGAAACATGAATTTGTCAGTTTGAATAGTTCAAAACAGCGTTTTTCTATGTTTTTGCAAGTTTAAAACAGCAATTTTAGCGTCATTTCTCATAAATCGCCGTTTCACACGAAAGAAACATGAATTTGTCAGTTTGAATACTTCAAAACAGCGTTTATCTATGTTTTTTCATGTTTAAAACAGCAATTTTATCGTCATTTCTCATAAATCGCCGTTTCACACGAAAGAAACATGAATTTGTCAGTTTGAATAGTTGAAAACAGCGTTTTTCTATGTTTTTGCAAGTTTAAAACAGCAATTTTATAGTCATTTCTCATAATTCGCCGTTTCACACGAAAGAAACATGAATTTGTCAGTTTGAATAGTTAAAAACAGCGTTTTTCTATGTTTTTGCAAGTTTAAAACAGCAATTTTATCGTCATTTCTCATAAATCGCCGTTTCACACGAAAGAAACATGAATTTATCAGTTTGAATAGTAAAAAACAGCGTTTTTCTATGTTTTTGCAAGTTTAAAACAGCAATTTTATTGTCATTTCTCATAAATCGCCGTTTCACACGAAAGAAACATGAATTTGTCAGTTTGAATAGTTCAAAACAGCGTTTTTCTATGTTTTTGCAAGTTTAAAACAGCAATTTTATCGTCATTTCTCATAAATCGCCGTTTCACACGAAAGAAACATGAATTTGTCAGTTTGAATAGTTCAAAACAGCGTTTTTCTATGTTTTTGCAAGTTTAAAACAGCAATTTTATCGTCATTTCTCATAAATCGCCGTTTCACACGAAAGAAACATGAATTTATCAGTTTGAATAGTTAAAAACAGCGTTTTTCTATGTTTTTGCAAGTTTAAAACAGCAATTTTATCGTCATTTCTCATAAATCGCCGTTTCACACGAAAGAAACATGAATTTATCAGTTTGAATAGTTCAAAACAGAGTTTTCTATGTTTTTGCAAGTTTAGAACAACAGTTTTATTGTGATTTCACAAAAATCCACCGTTTCGAACGAAAGAAACCTGAATTTATCAGTTTGAATAGTTAAAAACAGCGTTTTTCTATGTTTTTGCAAGTTTAAAACAGCAATTTTATCGTCATTTCTCATAAATCGCCGTTTCACACGAAAGAAACATGAATTTATCAGTTTGAATAGTTAAAAACAGCGTTTTTCTATGTTTTTGCAAGTTTAAAACAGCAATTTTATCGTCATTTCTCATAAATCGCCGTTTCACACGAAAGAAACATGAATTTGTCAGTTTGAATAGTTCAAAACAGCGTTTTTCTATGTTTTTGCAAGTTTAAAACAGCAATTTTAGCGTCATTTCTCATAAATCGCCGTTTCACACGAAAGAAACATGAATTTGTCAGTTTGAATAGTTCAAAACAGCGTTTATCTATGTTTTTTCATGTTTAAAACAGCAATTTTATCGTCATTTCTCATAAATCGCCGTTTCACACGAAAAAAACATGAATTTGTCAGATTGAATAGTTAAAAACAGCGTTTTTCTATGTTTTTGCAAGTTTAAAACAGCAATTTTATCGTCATTTCTCATAAATCGCCGTTTCACACGAAAGAAACATGAATTTGTCAGTTTGAATAGTTCAAAACAGCGTTTTTCTATGTTTTTTCATGTTTAAAACAGCAATTTTATCGTCATTTCTCATAAATCGCCGTTTCACACGAAAAAAACATGAATTTGTCAGTTTGAATAGTTAAAAACAGCGTTTTTCTATGTTTTTTCATGTTTAAAACAGCAATTTTATCGTCATTTCTCATAAATCGCCGTTTCACACGAAAGAAACATGAATTTATCAGTTTGAATAGTTCAAAACAGAGTTTTTCTATGTTTTTGCAAGTTTAAAACAACAGTTTTATCGTGATTTCACAAAAATCCACCGTTTCGAACGAAAGAAACCTGAATTTATCAGTTTGAATAGTTAAAAACAGCGTTTTTCTATGTTTTTGCAAGTTTAAAACAGCAATTTTATCGTCATTTCTCATAAATCGTTGTTTCACACGGAAGAAACATGAATTTATCAGTTTGAATAGTTAAAAACAGCGTTTTTCTATGTTTTTGCAAGTTTAAAACAGCAATTTTATCGTCATTTCTCATAAATCGCCGTTTCACACGAAAGAAACATGAATTTGTCAGTTTGAATAGTTCAAAACAGCGTTTTTCTATGTTTTTTCATGTTTAAAACAGCAATTTTATCGTCATTTCTCATAAATCGCCGTTTCACACGAAAAAAACATGAATTTGTCAGTTTGAATAGTTAAAAACAGCGTTTTTCTATGTTTTTCCATGTTTAAAACAGCAATTTTATCGTCATTTCTCATAAATCGCCGTTTCACACGAAAGAAACATGAATTTATCAGTTTGAATAGTTCAAAACAGAGTTTTTCTATGTTTTTGCAAGTTTAAAACAACAGTTTTATCGTGATTTCACAAAAATCCACCGTTTCGAACGAAAGAAACCTGAATTTATCAGTTTGAATAGTTAAAAACAGCGTTTTTCTATGTTTTTGCAAGTTTAAAACAGCAATTTTATCGTCATTTCTCATAAATCGTTGTTTCACACGGAAGAAACATGAATTTATCAGTTTGAATAGTTCAAAACAGCGTTTTTATATGTTTTTGCAAGTTTAAAACAGCAGTTTTATCGTGATTTCACAAAAATCCACCGTTTTGAACGAAAGAAACCTGAATTTGTCAGTTTGAATAGTTAAAAACAGCGTTTTTCTATGTTTTTTCATGTTTAAAACAGCAATTTTATCGTCATTTCTCATAAATCGCCGTTTCGCACGAAAGAAACCTGAATTTATCAGTTTGAATAGTTAAAAACAGCGTTTTTCTATGTTTTTGCAAGTTTAAAACAGCACTTTTATCGTCATTTCTCATAAATCGCCGTTTCACACGAAAGAAACATGAATTTATCAGTTTGAATAGTTAAAAACAGCGTTTTTCTATGTTTTTGCAAGTTTAAAACAGCAATTTTATCGTCATTTCTCATAAATCGCCGTTTCACACGAAAGAAACATGAATTTATCAGTTTGAATAGTTCAAAACAGCGTTTTTATATGTTTTTGCAAGTTTAAAACAGCAGTTTTATCGTGATTTCACAAAAATCCACCGTTTTGAACGAAAGAAACCTGAATTTATCAGTTTGAATAGTTAAAAACAGCGTTTTTCTATGTTTTTGCAAGTTTAAAACAGCAATTTTATCGTCATTTCTCATAAATCGCCGTTTCACACGAAAGAAACATGAATTTATCAGTTTGAATAGTTAAAAACAGCGTTTTTCTATGTTTTTGCAAGTTTAAAACAGCAGTTTTATCGTGATTTCACAAAAATCCACCGTTTTGAACGAAAGAAACCTGAATTTGTCAGTTTGAATAGTTAAAAACAGCGTTTTTCTATGTTTTTTCATGTTTAAAACAGCAATTTTATCGTCATTTCTCATAAATCGCCGTTTCGCACGAAAGAAACCTGAATTTATCAGTTTGAATAGTTAAAAACAGCGTTTTTCTATGTTTTTGCAAGTTTAAAACAGCACTTTTATCGTCATTTTTCATAAATCGCCGTTTCACACGAAAGAAACATGAATTTATCAGTTTGAATAGTTAAAAACAGCGTTTTTCTATGTTTTTGCAAGTTTAAAACAGCAATTTTATCGTCATTTCTCATAAATCGCCGTTTCACACGAAAGAAACATGAATTTATCAGTTTGAATAGTTCAAAACAGCGTTTTTATATGTTTTTGCAAGTTTAAAACAGCAGTTTTATCGTGATTTCACAAAAATCCACCGTTTTGAACGAAAGAAACCTGAATTTATCAGTTTGAATAGTTAAAAACAGCGTTTTTCTATGTTTTTGCAAGTTTAAAACAGCAATTTTATCGTCATTTCTCATAAATCGCCGTTTCACACGAAAGAAACATGAATTTATCAGTTTGAATAGTTAAAAACAGCGTTTTTCTATGTTTTTGCAATTTTAAAACAGCAATTTCATCGTCATTTCTCATAAATCGCCGTTTCACACGAAAGAATCATGAATTTGTCAGTTTGAATAGTTCAAAACAGCGTTATTCTATGTTTTTGCAAGTTTAAAACAGCAATTTTAGCGTCATTTCTCATAAATCGCCGTTTCACACGAAAGAAACATGAATTTGTCAGTTTGAATAGTTCAAAACAGCGTTTATCTATGTTTTTTCATGTTTAAAACAGCAATTTTATCGTCATTTCTCATAAATCGCCGTTTCACACGAAAAAAACATGAATTTGTCAGATTGAATAGTTAAAAACAGCGTTTTTCTATGTTTTTGCAAGTTTAAAACAGCAATTTTATCGTCATTTCTCATAAATCGCCGTTTCACACGAAAGAAACATGAATTTGTCAGTTTGAATAGTTCAAAACAGCGTTTTTCTTTGTTTTTTCGTGTTTAAAACAGCAATTTTATCGTCATTTCTCATAAATCGCCGTTTCACACGAAAAAAACATGAATTTGTCAGTTTGAATAGTTAAAAACAGCGTTTTTCTATGTTTTTTCATGTTTAAAACAGCAATTTTATCGTCATTTCTCATAAATCGCCGTTTCACACGAAAGAAACATGAATTTATCAGATTGAATAGTTCAAAACAGAGTTTTTCTATGTTTTTGCAAGTTTAAAACAACAGTTTTATCGTGATTTCACAAAAATCCACCGTTTCGAACGAAAGAAACCTGAATTTATCAGTTTGAATAGTTAAAAACAGCGTTTTTCTATGTTTTTGCAAGTTTAAAACAGCAATTTTATCGTCATTTCTCATAAATCGTTGTTTCACACGGAAGAAACATGAATTTATCAGTTTGAATAGTTAAAAACAGCGTTTTTCTATGTTTTTGCAAGTTTAAAACAGCAATTTTATCGTCATTTCTCATAAATCGCCGTTTCACACGAAAGAAACATGAATTTATCAGTTTGAATAGTTCAAAACAGCGTTTTTATATGTTTTTGCAAGTTTAAAACAGCAGTTTTATCGTGATTTCACAAAAATCCACCGTTTTGAATGAAAGAAACCTGAATTTATCAGTTTGAATAGTTAAAAACAGCGTTTTTCTATGTTTTTGCAAGTTTAAAATAGCAATTTTATCGTCATTTCTCATAAATCGCCGTTTCACACGAAAGAAACATGAATTTATCAGTTTGAATAGTTAAAAACAGCGTTTTTCTATGTTTTTGCAAATTTAAAACAGCAATTTTATCGTCATTTCTCATAAATCGCCGTTTCACACGAAAGAAACATGAATTTGTCAGTTTGAATAGTTCAAAACAGCGTTTTTCTATGTTTTTGCAAGTTTAAAACAGCAATTTTAGCGTCATTTCTCATAAATCGCCGTTTCACACGAAAGAAACATGAATTTGTCAGTTTGAATACTTCAAAACAGCGTTTATCTATGTTTTTTCATGTTTAAAACAGCAATTTTATCGTCATTTCTCATAAATCGCCGTTTCACACGAAAGAAACATGAATTTGTCAGTTTGAATAGTTGAAAACAGCGTTTTTCTATGTTTTTGCAAGTTTAAAACAGCAATTTTATAGTCATTTCTCATAATTCGCCGTTTCACACGAAAGAAACATGAATTTGTCAGTTTGAATAGTTAAAAACAGAGTTTTTCTATGTTTTTGCAAGTTTAAAACAGCAATTTTATCGTCATTTCTCATAAATCGCCGTTTCACACGAAAGAAACATGAATTTATCAGTTTGAATAGTAAAAAACAGCGTTTTTCTATGTTTTTGCAAGTTTAAAACAGCAATTTTATTGTCATTTCTCATAAATCGCCGTTTCACACGAAAGAAACATGAATTTGTCAGTTTGAATAGTTCAAAACAGCGTTTTTCTATGTTTTTGCAAGTTTAAAACAGCAATTTTATCGTCATTTCTCATAAATCGCCGTTTCACACGAAAGAAACATGAATTTGTCAGTTTGAATAGTTCAAAACAGCGTTTTTCTATGTTTTTGCAAGTTTAAAACAGCAATTTTATCGTCATTTCTCATAAATCGCCGTTTCACACGAAAGAAACATGAATTTATCAGTTTGAATAGTTAAAAACAGCGTTTTTCTATGTTTTTGCAAGTTTAAAACAGCAATTTTATCGTCATTTCTCATAAATCGCCGTTTCACACGAAAGAAACATGAATTTATCAGTTTGAATAGTTCAAAACAGAGTTTTCTATGTTTTTGCAAGTTTAGAACAACAGTTTTATTGTGATTTCACAAAAATCCACCGTTTCGAACGAAAGAAACCTGAATTTATCAGTTTGAATAGTTAAAAACAGCGTTTTTCTATGTTTTTGCAAGTTTAAAACAGCAATTTTATCGTCATTTCTCATAAATCGCCGTTTCACACGAAAGAAACATGAATTTATCAGTTTGAATAGTTAAAAACAGCGTTTTTCTATGTTTTTGCAAGTTTAAAACAGCAATTTTATCGTCATTTCTCATAAATCGCCGTTTCACACGAAAGAAACATGAATTTGTCAGTTTGAATAGTTCAAAACAGCGTTTTTCTATGTTTTTGCAAGTTTAAAACAGCAATTTTAGCGTCATTTCTCATAAATCGCCGTTTCACACGAAAGAAACATGAATTTGTCAGTTTGAATAGTTCAAAACAGCGTTTATCTATGTTTTTTCATGTTTAAAACAGCAATTTTATCGTCATTTCTCATAAATCGCCGTTTCACACGAAAAAAACATGAATTTGTCAGATTGAATAGTTAAAAACAGCGTTTTTCTATGTTTTTGCAAGTTTAAAACAGCAATTTTATCGTCATTTCTCATAAATCGCCGTTTCACACGAAAGAAACATGAATTTGTCAGTTTGAATAGTTCAAAACAGCGTTTTTCTATGTTTTTTCATGTTTAAAACAGCAATTTTATCGTCATTTCTCATAAATCGCCGTTTCACACGAAAAAAACATGAATTTGTCAGTTTGAATAGTTAAAAACAGCGTTTTTCTATGTTTTTTCATGTTTAAAACAGCAATTTTATCGTCATTTCTCATAAATCGCCGTTTCACACGAAAGAAACATGAATTTATCAGTTTGAATAGTTCAAAACAGAGTTTTTCTATGTTTTTGCAAGTTTAAAACAACAGTTTTATCGTGATTTCACAAAAATCCACCGTTTCGAACGAAAGAAACCTGAATTTATCAGTTTGAATAGTTAAAAACAGCGTTTTTCTATGTTTTTGCAAGTTTAAAACAGCAATTTTATCGTCATTTCTCATAAATCGTTGTTTCACACGGAAGAAACATGAATTTATCAGTTTGAATAGTTAAAAACAGCGTTTTTCTATGTTTTTGCAAGTTTAAAACAGCAATTTTATCGTCATTTCTCATAAATCGCCGTTTCACACGAAAGAAACATGAATTTATCAGTTTGAATAGTTCAAAACAGCGTTTTTATATGTTTTTGCAAGTTTAAAACAGCAGTTTTATCGTGATTTCACAAAAATTAACCGTTTTGAACGAAAGAAACCTGAATTTATCAGTTTGAATAGTTAAAAACAGCGTTTTTCTATGTTTTTGCAAGTTTAAAACAGCAATTTTATCGTCATTTCTCATAAATCGCCGTTTCACACGAAAGAAACATGAATTTATCAGTTTGAATAGTTAAAAACGGCGTTTTTCTATGTTTTTGCAAGTTTAAAACAGCAATTTTAGCGTCATTTCTCATAAATCGCCGTTTCACACGAAAGAAACATGAATTTGTCAGTTTGAATAGTTCAAAACAGCGTTTATCTATGTTTTTTCATGTTTAAAACAGCAATAAATCGCCGTTTCACACGAAAGAAACATGAATTTGTCAGTTTGAATAGTTGAAAACAGCGTTTTTCTATGTTTTTGCAAGTTTAAAACAGCAATTTTATCGTCATTTCTCATAAATCGCCGTTTCACACGAAAGAAACATGAATTTGTCAGTTTGAATAGTTAAAAACAGCGTTTTTCTATGTTTTTGCAAGTTTAAAACAGCAAATTTATCGTCATTTCTCATAAATCGCCGTTTCACACGAAAGAAACATGAATTTATCAGTTTGAATAGTAAAAAAACAGCGTTTTTCTATGTTTTTGCAAGTTTAAAACAGCAATTTTATTGTCATTTCTCATAAATCGCCGTTTCACACGAAAGAAACATGAATTTGTCAGTTTGAATAGTTCAAAACAGCGTTTTTCTATGTTTTTGCAAGTTTAAAACAGCAATTTTATCGTCATTTCTCATAAATCGCCGTTTCACACGAAAGAAACATGAATTTATCAGTTTGAATAGTTCAAAACAGAGTTTTTCTATGTTTTTGCAAGTTTAAAACAACAGTTTTATTGTGATTTCACAAAAATCCACCGTTTCGAACGAAAGAAACCTGAATTTATCAGTTTGAATAGTTAAAAACGGCGTTTTTCTATGTTTTTGCAAGTTTAAAACAGCAATTTTATCGTCATTTCTCATAAATCGCCGTTTCACACGAAAGAAACATGAATTTATCAGTTTGAATAGTTAAAAACAGCGTTTTTCTATGTTTTTGAAAGTTTAAAACAGCAATTTTATCGTCATTTCTCATAAATCGCCGTTTCACACGAAAGAAACATGAATTTGTCAGTTTGAATAGTTCAAAACAGCGTTTTTCTATGTTTTTGCAAGTTTAAAACAGCAATTTTAGCGTCATTTCTCATAAATCGCCGTTTCACACGAAAGAAACATGAATTTGTCAGTTTGAATAGTTCAAAACAGCGTTTATCTATGTTTTTTCATGTTTAAAACAGCAATTTTATCGTCATTTCTCATAAATCGCCGTTTCACCCGAAAAAAACATGAATTTGTCAGATTGAATAGTTAAAAACAGCGTTTTTCTATGTTTTTGCAAGTTTAAAACAGCAATTTTATCGTCATTTCTCATAAATCGCCGTTTCACACGAAAGAAACATGAATTTGTCAGTTTGAATAGTTAAAAACAGCGTTTTTCTATGTTTTTGCAAGTTTAAAACAGCAAATTTATCGTCATTTCTCATAAATCGCCGTTTCACACGAAAGAAACATGAATTTATCAGTTTGAATAGTAAAAAACAGCGTTTTTCTATGTTTTTGCAAGTTTAAAACAGCAATTTTATTGTCATTTCTCATAAATCGCCGTTTCACACGAAAGAAACATGAATTTGTCAGTTTGAATAGTTCAAAACAGCGTTTTTCTATGTTTTTGCAAGTTTAAAACAGCAATTTTATCGTCATTTCTCATAAATCGCCGTTTCACACGAAAGAAACATGAATTTATCAGTTTGAATAGTTAAAAACAACGTTTTTCTATGTTTTTGCAAGTTTAAAACAGCAATTTTATCGTCATTTCTCATAAATCGCCGTTTCACACGAAAGAAACATGAATTTGTCAGTTTGAATAGTTCAAAACAGCGTTTTTCTATGTTTTTGCAAGTTTAAAACAGCAATTTTATCGTCATTTCTCATAAATCGCCGTTTCACACGAAAGAAACATGAATTTATCAGTTTGAATAGTTAAAAACAGCGTTTTTCTATGTTTTTGCAAGTTTAAAACAGCAATTTTATCGTCATTTCTCATAAATCGCCGTTTCACACGAAAGAAACATGAATTTATCAGTTTGAATAGTTCAAAACAGAGTTTTTCTATGTTTTTGCAAGTTTAAAACAACAGTTTTATTGTGATTTCACAAAAATCCACCGTTTCGAACGAAAGAAACCTGAATTTATCAGTTTGAATAGTTAAAAACGGCGTTTTTCTATGTTTTTGCAAGTTTAAAACAGCAATTTTATCGTCATTTCTCATAAATCGCCGTTTCACACGAAAGAAACATGAATTTATCAGTTTGAATAGTTAAAAACAGCGTTTTTCTATGTTTTTGAAAGTTTAAAACAGCAATTTTATCGTCATTTCTCATAAATCGCCGTTTCACACCAAAGAAACATGAATTTGTCAGTTTGAATATTTCAAAACAGCGTTTTTCTATGTTTTTGCAAGTTGAAAACAGCAATTTTAGCGTCATTTCTCATAAATCGCCGTTTCACACGAAAGAAACATGAATTTGTCAGTTTGAATAGTTCAAAACAGCGTTTATCTATGTTTTTTCATGTTTAAAACAGCAATTTTATCGTCATTTCTCATAAATCGCCGTTTCACCCGAAAAAAACATGAATTTGTCAGATTGAATAGTTAAAAACAGCGTTTTTCTATGTTTTTGCAAGTTTAAAACAGCAATTTTATCGTCATTTCTCATAAATCGCCGTTTCACACGAAAGAAACATGAATTTGTCAGTTTGAATAGTTCAAAACAGCGTTTTTCTATGTTTTTTCATGTTTAAAACAGCAATTTTATCGTCATTTCTCATAAATCGCCGTTTCACACGAAAAAAACATGAATTTGTCAGTTTGAATAGTTAAAAACAGCGTTTTTCTATGTTTTTTCATGTTTAAAACAGCAATTTTATCGTCATTTCTCATAAATCGCCGTTTCACACGAAAGAAACATGAATTTATCAGTTTGAATAGTTCAAAACAGAGTTTTTCTATGTTTTTGCAAGTTTAAAGCAACAGTTTTATCGTGATTTCACAAAAATCCACCGTTTCGAACGAAAGAAACCTGAATTTATCAGTTTGAATAGTTAAAAACAGCGTTTTTCTATGTTTTTGCAAGTTTAAAACAGCAATTTTATCGTCATTTCTCATAAATCGTTGTTTCACACGGAAGAAACATGAATTTATCAGTTTGAATAGTTAAAAACAGCGTTTTTCTATGTTTTTGCAAGTTAAAACAGCAATTTTATCGTCATTTCCATAAATCGCCGTTTCACACGAAAGAAACATGAATTTATCAGTTTGAATAGTTCAAAACAGCGTTTTTATATGTTTTTGCAAGTTTAAAACAGCAGTTTTATCGTGATTTCACAAAAATCCACCGTTTTGAACGAAAGAAACCTGAATTTATCAGTTTGAATAGTTAAAAACAGCGTTTTTCTATGTTTTTGCAAGTTTAAAACAGCAATTTTATCGTCATTTCTCATAAATCGCCGTTTCACACGAAAGAAACATGAATTTATCAGTTTGAATAGTTAAAAACAGCGTTTTTCTATGTTTTTGCAAGTTTAAAACAGCAATTTTATCGTCATTTCTCATAAATCGCCGTTTCACACGAAAGAAACATGAATTTGTCAGTTTGAATAGTTCAAAACAGCGTTTTTCTATGTTTTTGCAAGTTTAAAACAGCAATTTTAGCGTCATTTCTCATAAATCGCCGTTTCACACGAAAGAAACATGAATTTGTCAGTTTGAATAGTTCAAAACAGCGTTTATCTATGTTTTTTCATGTTTAAAACAGCAATTTTATCGTCATTTCTCATAAATCGCCGTTTCACACGAAAGAAACATGAATTTGTCAGTTTGAATAGTTGAAAACAGCGTTTTTCTATGTTTTTGCAAGTTTAAAACAGCAATTTTATCGTCATTTCTCATAAATCGCCGTTTCACACGAAAGAAACATGAATTTGTCAGTTTGAATAGTTAAAAACAGCGTTTTTCTATGTTTTTGCAAGTTTAAAACAGCAATTTTATCGTCATTTCTCATAAATCGCCGTTTCACACGAAAGAAACATGAATTTATCAGTTTGAATAGTAAAAAACAGCGTTTTTCTATGTTTTTGCAAGTTTAAAACAGCAATTTTATTGTCATTTCTCATAAATCGCCGTTTCATACGAAAGAAACATGAATTTGTCAGTTTGAATAGTTCAAAACAGCGTTTTTCTATGTTTTTGCAAGTTTAAAACAACAGTTTTATCGTGATTTCACAAAAATCCACCGTTTCGAACGAAAGAAACCTGAATTTATCAGTTTGAATAGTTAAAAACAGCGTTTTTCTATGTTTTTGCAAGTTTAAAACAGCAATTTTATCGTCATTTCACATAAATCGTTGTTTCACACGGAAGAAACATGAATTTATCAGTTTGAATAGTTAAAAACAGCGTTTTTCTATGTTTTTGCAAGTTTAAAACAGCAATTTTATCGTCATTTCTCATAAATCGCCGTTTCACACGAAAGAAACATGAATTTATCAGTTTGAATAGTTCAAAACAGCGTTTTTATATGTTTTTGCAAGTTTAAAACAGCAGTTTTATCGTGATTTCACAAAAATCCACCGTTTTGAACGAAAGAAACCTGAATTTATCAGTTTGAATAGTTAAAAACAGCGTTTTTCTATGTTTTTGCAAGTTTAAAACAGCAATTTTATCGTCATTTCTCATAAATCGCCGTTTCACACGAAAGAAACATGAATTTATCAGTTTGAATAGTTAAAAACAGCGTTTTTCTATGGTTTTTGCAAGTTTAAAACAGCAATTTTATCGTCATTTCTCATAAATCGCCGTTTCACACGAAAGAAACATGAATTTGTCAGTTTGAATAGTTCAAAACAGCGTTTTTCTATGTTTTTGCAAGTTTAAAACAGCAATATTTAGCGTCATTTCTCATAAATCGCCGTTTCACACGAAAGAAACATGAATTTGTCAGTTTGAATAGTTCAAAACAGCGTTTATCTATGTTTTTGCAAGTTTAAAACAGCAATTTTAGCGTCATTTCTCATAAATCGCCGTTTCACACGAAAGAAACATGAATTTGTCAGTTTGAATAGTTCAAAACAGCGTTTATCTATGTTTTTTCATGTTTAAAACAGCAATTTTATCGTCATTTCTCATAAATCGCCGTTTCACACGAAAGAAACATGAATTTGTCAGTTTGAATAGTTGAAAACAGCGTTTTTCTATGTTTTTGCAAGTTTAAAAACAGCAATTTTATCGTCATTTCTCATAAATCGCCGTTTCACACGAAAGAAACATGAATTTGTCAGTTTGAATAGTTAAAAACAGCGTTTTTCTATGTTTTTGCAAGTTTAAAACAGCAATTTTATCGTCATTTCTCATAAATCGCCGTTTCACACGAAAGAAACATGAATTTATCAGTTTGAATAGTAAAAAACAGCGTTTTTCTATGTTTTTGCAAGTTTAAAACAGCAATTTTATTGTCATTTCTCATAAATCGCCGTTTCACACGAAATAAACATGAATTTGTCAGTTTGAATAGTTCAAAACAGCGTTTTTCTATGTTTTTTCATGTTTAAAACAGCAATTTTATCGTCATTTCTCATAAATCGCCGTTTCACACGAAAGAAACATGAATTTATCAGTTTGAATAGTTCAAAACAGAGTTTTTCTATGTTTTTGCAAGTTTAAAGCAACAGTTTTATCGTGATTTCACAAAAATCCACCGTTTTGAACGAAAGAAACCTGAATTTATCAGTTTGAATAGTTAAAAACAGCGTTTTTCTATGTTTTTGCAAGTTTAAAACAGCAATTTTATCGTCATTTCTCATAAATCGCCGTTTCACACGAAAGAAACATGAATTTATCAGTTTGAATAGTTAAAAACAGCGTTTTTCTATGTTTTTGCAAGTTTAAAACAGCAATTTTATCGTCATTTCTCATAAATCGCCGTTTCACACGAAAGAAACATGAATTTGTCAGTTTGAATAGTTCAAAACAGCGTTTTTCTATGTTTTTGCAAGTTTAAAACAGCAATTTTAGCGTCATTTCTCATAAATCGCCGTTTCACACGAAAGAAACATGAATTTGTCAGTTTGAATAGTTCAAAAACAGCGTTTATCTATGTTTTTTCATGTTTAAAACAGCAATTTTATCGTCATTTCTCATAATCGCCGTTTCACACGAAAGAAACATGAATTTGTCAGTTTGAATAGTTGAAAACAGCGTTTTTCTATGTTTTTGCAAGTTTAAAACAGCAATTTTATCGTCATTTCTCATAAATCGCCGTTTCACACGAAAGAAACATGAATTTGTCAGTTTGAATAGTTAAAAACAGCGTTTTTCTATGTTTTTGCAAGTTTAAAACAGCAATTTTATCGTCATTTCTCATAAATCGCCGTTCACACGAAAGAAACATGAATTTATCAGTTTGAATAGTAAAAAACAGCGTTTTTTCTATGTTTTTGCAAGTTTAAAAACAGCAATTTTATTGTCATTTCTCATAAATCGCCGTTTCATACGAAAGAAACATGAATTTGTCAGTTTGAATAGTTCAAAACAGCGTTTTTCTATGTTTTTGCAAGTTTAAAACAACAGTTTTATCGTGATTTCACATAAATCGTTGTTTCACACGGAAGAAACATGAATTTATCAGTTTGAATAGTTAAAAACAGCGTTTTTCTATGTTTTTGCAAGTTTAAAACAGCAATTTTATCGTCATTTCTCATAAATCGCCGTTTCACACGAAAGAAACATGAATTTATCAGTTTGAATAGTTCAAAACAGCGTTTTTATATGTTTTTTGCAAGTTTAAAACAGCAGTTTTATCGTGATTTCACAAAAATCCACCGTTTTGAACGAAAGAAACCTGAATTTATCAGTTTGAATAGTTAAAAACAGCGTTTTTCTATGTTTTTGCAAGTTTAAAACAGCAATTTTATCGTCATTTCTCATAAATCGCCGTTTCACACGAAAGAAACATGAATTTATCAGTTTGAATAGTTAAAAACAGCGTTTTTTCTATGTTTTTGCAAGTTTAAAACAGCAATTTTATCGTCATTTCTCATAAATCGCCGTTTCACACGAAAGAAACATGAATTTGTCAGTTTGAATAGTTCAAAACAGCGTTTTTCTATGTTTTTGCAAGTTTAAAACAGCAATTTTAGCGTCATTTCTCATAAATCGCCGTTTCACACGAAAGAACATGAATTTGTCAGTTTGAATAGTTCAAAACAGCGTTTATCTATGTTTTTGCAAGTTTAAAACAGCAATTTTAGCGTCATTTCTCATAAATCGCCGTTTCACACGAAAGAAACATGAATTTGTCAGTTTGAATAGTTCAAAACAGCGTTTATCTATGTTTTTTCATGTTTAAAACAGCAATTTTATCGTCATTTCTCATAAATCGCCGTTTCACACGAAAGAAACATGAATTTGTCAGTTTGAATAGTTGAAAACAGCGTTTTTCTATGTTTTTGCAAGTTTAAAACAGCAATTTTATCGTCATTTCTCATAAATCGCCGTTTCACACGAAAGAAACATGAATTTGTCAGTTTGAATAGTTTAAAACAGCGTTTTTCTATGTTTTTGCAAGTTTAAAACAGCAATTTTATCGTCATTTCTCATAAATCGCCGTTTCACACGAAAGAAACATGAATTTATCAGTTTGAATAGTAAAAAACAGCGTTTTTTCTATGTTTTTGCAAGTTTAAAACAGCAATTTTATTGTCATTTCTCATAAATCGCCGTTTCACACGAAATAAACATGAATTTGTCAGTTTGAATAGTTCAAAACAGCGTTTTTCTATGTTTTTGCAAGTTTAAAACAACAGTTTTATCGTGATTTCACAAAAATCCACCGTTTCGAACGAAAGAAACATGAATTTATCAGTTTGAATAGTTAAAAACAGCGTTTTTCTATGTTTTTGCAAGTTTAAAACAGCAATTTTATCGTCATTTCTCATAAATCGTTGTTTCACACGGAAGAAACATGAATTTATCAGTTTGAATAGTTAAAAACAGCGTTTTTCTATGTTTTTGCAAGGTTTTAAAACAGCAATTTTATCGTCATTTCTCATAAATCGCCGTTTCACACGAAAGAAACATGAATTTATCAGTTTGAATAGTTCAAAACAGCGTTTTTATATGTTTTTGCAAGTTTAAAACAGCAGTTTTATCGTGATTTCACAAAAATCCACCGTTTTGAACGAAAGAAACCTGAATTTATCAGTTTGAATAGTTAAAACAGCGTTTTTCTATGTTTTTGCAAGTTTAAAACAGCAATTTTATCGTCATTTCTCATAAATCGCCGTTTCACACGAAAGAAACATGAATTTATCAGTTTGAATAGTTAAAAACAGCGTTTTTCTATGTTTTTGCAAGTTTAAAACAGCAATTTTATCGTCATTTCTCATAAATCGCCGTTTCACACGAAAGAAACATGAATTTGTCAGTTTGAATAGTTCAAAACAGCGTTTTTCTATGTTTTTGCAAGTTTAAAACAGCAATTTTAGCGTCATTTCTCATAAATCGCCGTTTCACACGAAAGAAACATGAATTTGTCAGTTTGAATAGTTCAAAACAGCGTTTATCTATGTTTTTTCATGTTTAAAACAGCAATTTTATCGTCATTTCTCATAAATCGCCGTTTCACACGAAAGAAACATGAATTTGTCAGTTTGAATAGTTGAAAACAGCGTTTTTCTATGTTTTTGCAAGTTTAAAACAGCAATTTTATCGTCATTTCTCATAAATCGCCGTTTCACACGAAAGAAACATGAATTTGTCAGTTTGAATAGTTAAAAACAGCGTTTTTCTATGTTTTTGCAAGTTTAAAACAGCAATTTTATTGTCATTTCTCATAAATCGCCGGTTTCACACGAAATAAACATGAATTTGTCAGTTTGAATAGTTCAAAACAGCGTTTTTCTATGTTTTTGCAAGTTTAAAACAACAGTTTTATCGTGATTTCACAAAAATCCACCGTTTCGAACGAAGAAACATGAATTTATCAGTTTGAATAGTTAAAAACAGCGTTTTTCTATGTTTTTGCAAGTTTTAAAACAGCAATTTTATCGTCATTTCTCATAAATCGTTGTTTCACACGGAAGAAACATGAATTTATCAGTTTGAATAGTTAAAAACAGCGTTTTTCTATGTTTTTGCAAGTTTAAAACAGCAATTTTATCGTCATTTCTCATAAATCGCCGTTTCACACGAAAGAAACATGAATTTATCAGTTTGAATAGTTCAAAACAGCGTTTTTATATGTTTTTGCAAGTTTAAAACAGCAGTTTTATCGTGATTTCACAAAAATCCACCGTTTTGAACGAAAGAAACCTGAATTTATCAGTTTGAATAGTTAAAAACAGCGTTTTTCTATGTTTTTGCAAGTTTAAAACAGCAATTTTATCGTCATTTCTCATAAATCGCCGTTTCACACGAAAGAAACATGAATTTATCAGTTTGAATAGTTAAAAACAGCGTTTTTCTATGTTTTTGCAAGTTTAAAACAGCAATTTTATCGTCATTTCTCATAAATCGCCGTTTCACACGAAAGAAACATGAATTTGTCAGTTTGAATAGTTCAAAACAGCGTTTTTCTATGTTTTTGCAAGTTTAAAACAGCAATTTTAGCGTCATTTCTCATAAATCGCCGTTTCACACGAAAGAAACATGAATTTGTCAGTTTGAATAGTTCAAAACAGCGTTTATCTATGTTTTTGCAAGTTTAAAACAGCAATTTTAGCGTCATTTCTCATAAATCGCCGTTTCACACGAAAGAAACATGAATTTGTCAGTTTGAATAGTTCAAAACAGCGTTTATCTATGTTTTTTCATGTTTAAAACAGCAATTTTATCGTCATTTCTCATAAATCGCCGTTTCACACGAAAGAAACATGAATTTGTCAGTTTGAATAGTTGAAAACAGCGTTTTTCTATGTTTTTGCAAGTTTAAAACAGCAATTTTATCGTCATTTCTCATAAATCGCCGTTTCACACGAAAGAAACATGAATTTGTCAGTTTGAATAGTTAAAAACAGCGTTTTTCTATGTTTTTGCAAGTTTAAAACAGCAATTTTATCGTCATTTCTCATAAATCGCCGTTTCACACGAAAGAAACATGAATTTATCAGTTTGAATAGTAAAAAACAGCGTTTTTCTATGTTTTTGCAAGTTTAAAACAGCAATTTTATTGTCATTTCTCATAAATCGCCGTTTCACACGAAATAAACATGAATTTGTCAGTTTGAATAGTTCAAAACAGCGTTTTTCTATGTTTTTGCAAGTTTAAAACAACAGTTTTATCGTGATTTCACAAAAATCCACCGTTTCGAACGAAAGAAACATGAATTTATCAGTTTGAATAGTTAAAAACAGCGTTTTTCTATGTTTTTGCAAGTTTAAAACAGCAATTTTATCGTCATTTCTCATAAATCGTTGTTTCACACGGAAGAAACATGAATTTATCAGTTTGAATAGTTAAAAACAGCGTTTTTCTATGTTTTTGCAAGTTTAAAACAGCAATTTTATCGTCATTTCTCATAAATCGCCGTTTCACACGAAAGAAACATGAATTTATCAGTTTGAATAGTTCAAAACAGCGTTTTTATATGTTTTTGCAAGTTTAAAACAGCAGTTTTATCGTGATTTCACAAAAATCCACCGTTTTGAACGAAAGAAACCTGAATTTATCAGTTTGAATAGTTAAAAACAGCGTTTTTCTATGTTTTTGCAAGTTTAAAACAGCAATTTTATCGTCATTTCTCATAAATCGCCGTTTCACACGAAAGAAACATGAATTTATCAGTTTGAATAGTTAAAAACAGCGTTTTTCTATGTTTTTGCAAGTTTAAAACAGCAATTTTATCGTCATTTCTCATAAATCGCCGTTTCACACGAAAGAAACATGAATTTGTCAGTTTGAATAGTTCAAAACAGCGTTTTTCTATGTTTTTGCAAGTTTAAAACAGCAATTTTAGCGTCATTTCTCATAAATCGCCGTTTCACACGAAAGAAACATGAATTTGTCAGTTTGAATAGTTCAAAACAGCGTTTATCTATGTTTTTTCATGTTTAAAACAGCAATTTTATCGTCATTTCTCATAAATCGCCGTTTCACACGAAAGAAACATGAATTTGTCAGTTTGAATAGTTGAAAACAGCGTTTTTCTATGTTTTTGCAAGTTTAAAACAGCAATTTTATCGTCATTTCTCATAAATCGCCGTTTCACACGAAAGAAACATGAATTTGTCAGTTTGAATAGTTAAAAACAGCGTTTTTCTATGTTTTTGCAAGTTTAAAACAGCAATTTTATCGTCATTTCTCATAAATCGCCGTTTCACACGAAAGAAACATGAATTTATCAGTTTGAATAGTAAAAAACAGCGTTTTTCTATGTTTTTGCAAGTTTAAAACAGCAATTTTATTGTCATTTCTCATAAATCGCCGTTTCACACGAAAGAAACATGAATTTGTCAGTTTGAATAGTTCAAAACAGCGTTTTTCTATGTTTTTGCAAGTTTAAAACAGCAATTTTATCGTCATTTCTCATAAATCGCCGTTTCACACGAAAGAAACATGAATTTGTCAGTTTGAATAGTTCAAAACAGCGTTTTTCTATGTTTTTGCAAGTTTAAAACAGCAATTTTATCGTCATTTCTCATAAATCGCCGTTTCAAACGAAAGAAACATGAATTTATCAGTTTGAATAGTTAAAAACAGCGTTTTTCTAGGTTTTTGCAAGTTTAAAACAGAAATTTTATCGTCATTTCTCATAAATCGCCGTTTCACACGAAAGAAACATGAATTTATCAGTTTGAATAGTTCAAAACAGAGTTTTTCTATGTTTTTGCAAGTTTAAAACAACAGTTTTATTGTGATTTCACAAAAATCCACCGTTTCGAACGAAAGAAACCTGAATTTATCAGTTTGAATAGTTAAAAACAGCGTTTTTCTATGTTTTTGCAAGTTTAAAACAGCAATTTTATCGTCATTTCTCATAAATCGCCGTTTCACACGAAAGAAACATGAATTTATCAGTTTGAATAGTTAAAAACAGCGTTTTTCTATGTTTTTGCAAGTTTAAAACAGCAATTTTATCGTCATTTCTCATAAATCGCCGTTTCACACGAAAGAAACATGAATTTGTCAGTTTGAATAGTTCAAAACAGCGTTTTTCTATGTTTTTGCAAGTTTAAAACAGCAATTTTAGCGTCATTTCTCATAAATCGCCGTTTCACACGAAAGAAACATGAATTTGTCAGTTTGAATAGTTCAAAACAGCGTTTATCTATGTGTTTTCATGTTTAAAACAGCAATTTTATCGTCATTTCTCATAAATCGCCGTTTCACACGAAAGAAACATGAATTTATCAGTTTGAATAGTTCAAAACAGAGTTTTTCTATGTTTTTGCAAGTTTAAAACAACAGTTTTATCGTGATTTCACAAAAATCCACCGTTTCGAACGAAAGAAACCTGAATTTATCAGTTTGAATAGTTAAAAACAGCGTTTTTCTATGTTTTTGCAAGTTTAAAACAGCAATTTTATCGTCATTTCTCATAAATCGCCGTTTCACATGAAAGAAACATGAATTTATCAGTTTGAATAGTTAAAAACAGCGTTTTTCTATGTTTTTGCAAGTTTAAAACAGCAATTTTATCGTCATTTCTCATAAATCGCCGTTTCACACGAAAGAAACATGAATTTATCAGTTTGAATAGTTCAAAACAGCGTTTTTATATGTTTTTGCAAGTTTAAAACAGCAGTTTTATCGTGATTTCACAAAAATCCACCGTTTTGAACGAAAGAAACCTGAATTTATCAGTTTGAATAGTTAAAAACAGCGTTTTTCTATGTTTTTGCAAGTTTAAAACAGCAATTTTATCGTCATTTCTCATAAATCGCCGTTTCACACGAAAGAAACATGAATTTATCAGTTTGAATAGTTAAAAACAGCGTTTTTCTATGTTTTTGCAAGTTTAAAACAGCAATTTTATCGTCATTTCTCATAAATCGCCGTTTCACACGAAAGAAACATGAATTTGTCAGTTTGAATAGTTAAAAACAGCGTTTTTCTATGTTTTTTCATGTTTAAAACAGCAATTTTATCGTCATTTCTCATAAATCGCCGTTTCACACGAAAGAAACATGAATTTATCAGTTTGAATAGTTCAAAACAGAGTTTTTCTATGTTTTTGCAAGTTTAAAACAACAGTTTTATCGTGATTTCACAAAAATCCACCGTTTCGAACGAAAGAAACCTGAATTTATCAGTTTGAATAGTTAAAAACAGCGTTTTTCTATGTTTTTGCAAGTTTAAAACAGCAATTTTATCGTCATTTCTCATAAATCGCCGTTTCACACGAAAGAAACATGAATTTATCAGTTTGAATAGTTAAAAACAGCGTTTTTCTATGTTTTTGCAAGTTTAAAACAGCAATTTTATCGTCATTTCTCATAAATCGCCGTTTCACACGAAAGAAACATGAATTTGTCAGTTTGAATAGTTCAAAACAGCGTTTTTCTATGTTATTGCAAGTTTAAAACAGCAATTTTAGCGTCATTTCTCATAAATCGCCGTTTCACACGAAAGAAACATGAATTTGTCAATTTGAATAGTTCAAAACAGCGTTTATCTATGTTTTTTCATGTTTAAAACAGCAATTTTATCGTCATTTCTCATAAATCGCCGTTTCACACGAAAGAAACATGAATTTATCAGTTTGAATAGTTCAAAACAGAGTTTTTCTATGTTTTTGCAAGTTTAAAACAACAGTTTTATCGTGATTTCACAAAAATCCACCGTTTCGAACGAAAGAAACCTGAATTTATCAGTTTGAATAGTTAAAAACAGCGTTTTTCTATGTTTTTGCAAGTTTAAAACAGCAATTTTATCGTCATTTCTCATAAATAGCCGTTTCACACGAAAGAAACATGAATTTATCAGTTTGAATAGTTCAAAACAGCGTTTTTATATGTTTTTGCAAGTTTAAAACAGCAGTTTTATCGTGATTTCACAAAAATCCACCGTTTTGAACGAGAGAAACCTGAATTTATCAGTTTGAATAGTTAAAAACAGCGTTTTTGCAAGTTTAAAACAGCAATTTTATCGTCATTTCTCATAAATCGCCGTTTCACACGAAAGAAACATGAATTTATCAGTTTGAATAGTTAAAAACAGCGTTTTTCTATGTTTTTGCAAGTTTAAAACAGCAATTTTATCGTCATTTCTCATAAATCGCCGTTTCACACGAAAGAAACATGAATTTGTCAGTTTGAATAGTTCAAAACAGCGTTTTTCTATGTTATTGCAAGTTTAAAACAGCAATTTTAGCGTCATTTCTCATAAATCGCCGTTTCACACGAAAGAAACATGAATTTGTCAATTTGAATAGTTCAAAACAGCGTTTATCTATGTTTTTTCATGTTTAAAACAGCAATTTTATCGTCATTTCTCATAAATCGCCGTTTCACATGAAAGAAACATGAATTTGTCAGTTTGAATAGTTAAAAACAGCGTTTTTTTATGTTTTTGCAAGTTTAAAACAGCAATTTTATCGTCATTTCTTATAAATCGTCGTTTCACACGAAAGAAACATGAATTTGTCAGTTTGAATAGTTCAAAACAGCGTTTTTCTATGTTTTTTCATGTTTAAAACAGCAATTTTATCGTCATTTTTCATAAATCGCCGTTTCACACGAAAAAAACATGAATTTGTCAGTTTGAATAGTTAAAAACAGCGTTTTTCTATGTTTTTTCATGTTTAAAACAGCAATTTTATCGTCATTTCTCATAAATCGCCGTTTCACACGAAAGAAACATGAATTTATCAGTTTGAATATTTCAAAACAGAGTTTTTCTATGTTTTTGCAAGTTTAAAACAACAGTTTTATCGTGATTTCACAAAAATCCACCGTTTCGAACGAAAGAAACCTGAATTTATCAGTTTGAATAGTTAAAAACAGCGTTTTTCTATGTTTTTGCAAGTTTAAAACAGCAATTTTATCGTCATTTCTCATAAATCGCCGTTTCACACGAAAGAAACATGAATTTATCAGTTTGAATAGTTAAAAACAGCGTTTTTCTATGTTTTTGCAAGTTTAAAACAGCAATTTTATCGTCATTTCTCATAAATCGCCGTTTCACACAAAAGAAACATGAATTTATCAGTTTGAATAGTTCAAAACAGCGTTTTTATATGTTTTTGCAAGTTTAAAACAGCAATTTTATCGTCATTTCTCATAAATCGCCGTTTCACACGAAAGAAACATGAATTTATCAGTTTGAATAGTTCAAAACAGCGTTTTTATATGTTTTTGCAAGTTTAAAACAGCAGTTTTATCGTGATTTCACAAAAATCCACCGTTTTGAACGAAAGAAACCTGAATTTATCAGTTTGAATAGTTAAAAACAGCGTTTTTCTATGTTTTTGCAAGTTTAAAATAGCAATTTTATTGTCATTTCTCATAAATCGCCGTTTCACACGAAATAAACATGAATTTATCAGTTTGAATAGTTAAAAACAGCGTTTTTCTATGTTTTTGCAAGTTTAAAACAGCAATTTTATCGTCATTTCTCATAAATCGCCGTTTCACACGAAAGAAACATGAATTTGTCAGTTTGAATAGTTCAAAACAGCGTTTTTCTATGTTTTTGCAAGTTTAAAACAGCAATTTTAGCGTCATTTCTCATAAATCGCCGTTTCACACGAAAGAAACATGAATTTGTCAGTTTGAATAGTTCAAAACAGCGTTTATCTATGTTTTTTCATGTTTAAAACAGCAATTTTATCGTCATTTCTCATAAATCGCCGTTTCACACGAAAGAAACATGAATTTGTCAGTTTGAATAGTTGAAAACAGCGTTTTTCTATGTTTTTGCAAGTTTAAAACAGCAATTTTATCGTCATTTCTCATAAATCGCCGTTTCACACGAAAGAAACATGAATTTGTCAGTTTGAGTAGTTAAAAACAGCGTTTTTCTATGTTTTTGCAAGTTTAAAACAGCAATTTTATCGTCATTTCTCATAAATCGCCGTTTCACACGAAAGAAACATGAATTTGTCAGTTTGAATAGTTCAAAACAGCGTTTTTCTATGTTTTTTCATGTTTAAAACAGCAATTTTATAGTCATTTCTCATGAATCGCCGTTTCACACGAAAAAAACATGAATTTGTCAGTTTGAATAGTTAAAAACAGCGTTTTTCTATGTTTTTTCATGTTTAAAACAGCAATTTTATCGTCATTTCTCATAAATCGCCGTTTCACACGAAAGAAACATGAATTTATCAGTTTGAATAGTTCAAAACAGAGTTTTTCTATGTTTTTGCAAGTTTAAAACAACAGTTTTATCGTGATTTCACAAAAATCCACCGTTTCGAACGAAAGAAACCTGAATTTATCAGTTTGAATAGTTAAAAACAGCGTTTTTCTATGTTTTTGCAAGTTTAAAACAGCAATTTTATCGTCATTTCTCATAAATCGCCGTTTCACACGAAAGAAACATGAATTTATCAGTTTGAATAGTTAAAAACAGCGTTTTTCTATGTTTTTGCAAGTTTAAAACAGCAATTTTATAGTCATTTCTCATAAATCGCCGTTTCACACGAAAGAAACATGAATTTATCAGTTTGAATAGTTCAAAACAGCGTTTTTATATGTTTTTGCAAGTTTAAAACAGCAGTTTTATCGTGATTTCACAAAAATCCACCGTTTTGAACGAAAGAAACCTGAATTTATCAGTTTGAATAGTTAAAAACAGCGTTTTTCTATGTTTTTGCAAGTTTAAAACAGCAATTTTATCGTCATTTCTCATAAATCGCCGTTTCACACGAAAGAAACATGAATTTATCAGTTTGAATAGTTAAAAACAGCGTTTTTCTATGTTTTTGCAAGTTTAAAACAGCAATTTTATCGTCATTTCTCATAAATCGCCGTTTCACACGAAAGAAACATGAATTTGTCAGTTTGAATAGTTCAAAACAGCGTTTTTCTATGTTTTTGCAAGTTTAAAACAGCAGTTTTATCGTCATTTCTCATAAATCGCCGTTTCACACGAAAGAAACATGAATTTGTCAGTTTGAATAGTTCAAAACAGCGTTTTTCTATGTTTTTTCATGTTTAAAACAGCAATTTTATCGTCATTTCTCATAAATCGCCGTTTCACACGAAAGAAACATGAATTTGTCAGTTTGAATAGTTCAAAACAGCGTTTTTCTATGTTTTTGCAAGTTTAAAACAGCAATTTTAGCGTCATTTCTCATAAATCGCCGTTTCACACGAAAGAAACATGAATTTGTCAGTTTGAATAATTCAAAACAGCGTTTATCTATGTTTTTTCATGTTTAAAACAGCAATTTTATCGTCATTTCTCATAAATCGCCGTTTCACACGAAAAAAACATGAATTTGTCAGATTGAATAGTTAAAAACAGCGTTTTTCTATGTTTTTGCAAGTTTAAAACAGCAATTTTATCGTCATTTCTCATAAATCGCCGTTTCACACGAAAGAAACATGAATTTGTCAGTTTGAATAGTTCAAAACAGCGTTTTTCTATGTTTTTTCATGTTTAAAACAGCAATTTTATCGTCATTTCTCATAAATCGCCGTTTCACACGAAAAAAACATGAATTTGTCAGTTTGAATAGTTAAAAACAGCGTTTTTCTATGTTTTTTCATGTTTAAAACAGCAATTTTATCGTCATTTCTCATAAATCGCCGTTTCACACGAAAGAAACATGAACTTATCAGTTTGAATAGTTCAAAACAGAGTTTTTCTATGTTTTTGCAAGTTTAAAACAACAGTTTTATCGTGATTTCACAAAAATCCACCGTTTCGAACGAAAGAAACCTGAATTTATCAGTTTGAATAATTAAAAACAGCGTTTTTCTATGTTTTTGCAAGTTTAAAACAGCAATTTTATCGTCATTTCTCATACATCGTTGTTTCACACGAAAGAAACATGAATTTATCAGTTTGAATAGTTAAAAACAGCGTTTTTCTATGTTTTTGCAAGTTTAAAACAGCAATTTTATCGTCATTTCTCATAAATCGCCGTTTCACACGAAAGAAACTTGAATTAATCAGTTTGAATAGTTAAAAACAGCGTTTTTCTATGTTTTTGCAAGTTTAAAACAGCAATTTTATCGTCATTTCTCATAAATCGCCGTTTCACACGAAAGAAACATGAATTTATCAGTTTGAATAGTTAAAAACAGCGTTTTTCTATGTTTTTGCAAGTTTAAAACAGCAATTTTATCGTCATTTCTCATAAATCGCCGTTTCACACGAAAGAAACATGAATTTGTCAGTTTGAATAGTTCAAAACAGCGTTTTTCTATGTTTTTGCAAGTTTAAAACAGCAATTTTAGCGTCATTTCTCATAAATCGCCGTTTCACACGAAAGAAACATGAATTTGTCAGTTTGAATAATTCAAAACAGCGTTTATCTATGTTTTTTCATGTTTAAAACAGCAATTTTATCATCATTTCTCATAAATCGCCGTTTCACACGAAAGAAACATGAATTTGTCAGTTTGAATAGTTGAAAACAGCGTTTTTCTATGTTTTTGCAAGTTTAAAACAGCAATTTTATCGTCATTTCTCATAAATCGCCGTTTCACACGAAAGAAACATGAATTTGTCAGTTTGAATAGTTAAAAACAGCGTTTTTCTATGTTTTTGCAAGTTTAAAACAGCAATTTTATCGTCATATCTCATAAATCGCCGTTTCACACGAAAGAAACATGAAATTATCAGTTTGAATAGTAAAAAACAGCGTTTTTCTATGTTTTTGCAAGTTTAAAACAGCAATTTTATTGTCATTTCTCATAAATCGCCGTTTCACACGAAAGAAACATGAATTTGACAGTTTGAATAGTTCAAAACAGCGTTTTTCTATGTTTTTTCATGTTTAAAACAGCAATTTTATCGTCATTTCTCATAAATCGCCGTTTCACACGAAAAAAACATGAATTTGTCAGTTTGAATAGTTAAAAACAGCGTTTTTCTATGTTTTTTCATGTTTAAAACAGCAATTTTATCGTCATTTCTCATAAATCGCCGTTTCACACGAAAGAAACATGAATTTATCAGTTTGAATAGTTCAAAACAGAGTTTTTCTATGTTTTTGCAAGTTTAAAACAACAGTTTTATCGTGATTTCACAAAAATCCACCGTTTCGAACGAAAGATACCTGAATTTATCAGTTTGAATAGTTAAAAACAGCGTTTTTCTATGTTTTTGCAAGTTTAAAACAGCAATTTTATCGTCATTTCTCATAAATCGCCGTTTCACACGAAAGAAACATGAATTTATCAGTTTGAATAGTTAAAAACAGCGTTTTTCTATGTTTTTGCAAGTTTAAAACAGCAATTTTATCGTCATTTCTCATAAATCGCCGTTTCACACGAAAGAAACATGAATTTATCAGTTTGAATAGTTAAAAACAGCGTTTTTCTATGTTTTTGCAAGTTTAAAACAGCAATTTTATCGTCATTTCTCATAAATCGCCGTTTCACACGAAAGAAACATGAATTTGTCAGTTTGAATAGTTCAAAACAGCGTTTTTCTATGTTTTTGCAAGTTTAAGACAGCAATTTTAGCGTCATTTCTCATAAATCGCCGTTTCACACGAAAGAAACATGAATTTGTCAGTTTGAATAGTTCAAAACAGCGTTTATCTATGTTTTTTCATGTTTAAAAATGCAATTTTATCGTCATTTCTCATAAATCGCCGTTTCACACGAAAGAAACATGAATTTGTCAGTTTGAATAGTTGAAAACAGCGTTTTTCTATGTTTTTGCAAGTTTAAAACAGCAATTTTATCGTCATTTCTCATAAATCGCCGTTTCACACGAAAGAAACATGAATTTGTCAGTTTGAATAGTTAAAAACAGCGTTTTTCTATGTTTTTGCAAGTTTAAAACAGCAATTTTATCGTCATTTCTCATAAATCGCCGTTTCACACGAAAGAAACATGAATTTATCAGTTTGGATATTAAAAAACAGCGTTTTTCTATGTTTTTGCAAGTTTAAAACAGCAATTTTATCGTCATTTCTCATAAATCGCCGTTTCACACGAAAGAAACATGAATTTGTCAGTTTAAATAGTTCAAAACAGCGTTTTTCTATGTTTTTGCAAGTTTAAAACAGCAATTTTATCGTCATTTCTCATAAATCGCCGTTTCACATGAAAGAAACATGAATTTGTCAGTTTGAATAGTTCAAAACAGCGTTTTTCTATGTTTTTTCATGTTTAAAACAGTAATTTTATCGTCATTTCTCATAAATCGCCGTTTCACACGAAAAAAACATGAATTTGTCAGTTTGAATAGTTAAAAACAGCGTTTTTCTATGTTTTTGCAAGTTTAAAACAGCAATTTTATCGTCATTTCTCATAAATCGCCGTTTCACACGAAAGAAACATGAATTTGTCAGTTTGAATAGTTCAAAACAGCGTTTTTCTATGTTTTTTCATGTTTAAAACAGCAATTTTATCGTCATTTCTCATAAATCGCCGTTTCACACGAAAAAAACATGAATTTGTCAGTATGAATAGTTAAAAACAGCGTTTTTCTATGTTTTTTCATGTTTAAAACAGCAATTTTATCGTCATTTCTCATAAATCGCCGTTTCACACGAAAGAAACATGAATTTATCAGTTTGAATAGTTCAAAACAGAGTTTTTCTATGTTTTTTCATGTTTAAAACAGCAATTTTATCGTCATTTCTCATAAATCGCCGTTTCACACGAAAGAAACATGAATTTGTCAGTTTGAATAGTTGAAAACAGCGTTTTTCTATGTTTTTGCAAGTTTAAAACAGCAATTATATCGTCATTTCTCATAAATCGCCGTTTCACACGAAAGAAACATGAATTTGTCAGTTTGAATAGTTAAAAACAGCGTTTTTCTATGTTTTTGCAAGTTTAAAACAGCAATTTTATCGTCATTTCTCATAAATCGCCGTTTCACACGAAAGAAACATGAATTTATCAGTTTGAATAGTAAAAAACAGCGTTTTTCTATGTTTTTGCAAGTTTAAAACAGCAATTTTATTGTCATTTCTCATAAATCGCCGTTTCACACGAAAGAAACATGAATTTGTCAGTTTGAATAGTTCAAAACAGCGTTTTTCTATGTTTTTTTATGTTTAAAACAGCAATTTTATCGTCATTTCTCATAAATCGCCGTTTTACACGAAAAAAACATGAATTTGTCAGTTTGAATAGTTAAAAACAGCGTTTTTCTATGTTTTTTCATGTTTAAAACAGCAATTTTATCGTCATTTCTCATAAATCGCCGTTTCACACGAAAGAAACATGAATTTATCAGTTTGAATAGTTCAAAACAGAGTTTTTCTATGTTTTTGCAAGTTTAAAACAACAGTTTTATCGTGATTTCACAAAAATCCACCGTTTCGAACGAAAGAAACCTGAATTTATCAGTTTGAATAGTTAAAAACAGCGTTTTTCTATGTTTTTGCAAGTTTAAAACAGCAATTTTATCGTCATTTCTCATAAATCGCCGTTTCACACGAAAGAAACATGAATTTATCAGTTTAAATAGTTAAAAACAGCGTTTTTCTATGTTTTTGCAAGTTTAAAACAGCAATTTTATCGTCATTTCTCATAAATCGCCGTTTCACACGAAAGAAACATGAATTTATCAGTTTGAATAGTAAAAAAACAGCGTTTTTCTATGTTTTTGCAAGTTTAAAACAGCAATTTTAGCGTCATTTCTCATAAATCGCCGTTTCACACGAAAGAAACATGAATTTGTCAGTTTGAATAGTTCAAAACAGCGTTTATCTATGTTTTTTCATGTTTAAAACAGCAATTTTATCGTCATTTCTCATAAATCGCCGTTTCACACGAAAGAAACATGAATTTGTCAGTTTGAATAGTTCAAAACAGCGTTTTTCTATGTTTTTGCAAGTTTAAAACAGCAATTTTATCGTCATTTCTCATAAATCGCCGTTTCACACGAAAGAAACATGAATTTGTCAGTTTGAATAGTTCAAAACAGCGTTTTTCTATGTTTTTGCAAGTTTAAAACAGCAATTTTATCGTCATTTCTCATAAATCGCCGTTTCACACGAAAGAAACATGAATTTGTCAGTTTGAATAGTTCAAAACAGCGTTTTTCTATGTTTTTTCATGTTTAAAACAGCAATTTTATCGTCATTTCTCATAAATCGCCGTTTCACACGAAAGAAACATGAATTTATCAGTTTGAATAGTTCAAAACAGAGTTTTTCTATGTTTTTGCAAGTTTAAAACAACAGTTTTATCGTGATTTCACAAAAATCCACCGTTTCGAACGAAAGAAACCTGAATTTATCAGTTTGAATAGTTAAAAACAGCGTTTTTCTATGTTTTTGCAAGTTTAAAACAGCAATTTTATCGTCATTTCTCATAAATCGCCGTTTCACACGAAAGAAACATGAATTTATCAGTTTGAATAGTTAAAAACAGCGTTTTTCTATGTTTTTGCAAGTTTAAAACAGCAATTTTATCGTCATTTCTCATAAATCGCCGTTTCACACGAAAGAAACATGAATTTGTCAGTTTGAATATTTCAAAACAGCGTTTTTCTATGTTTTTGCAAGTTTAAAACAGCAATTTTATTGTCATTTCTCATAAATCGCCGTTTCACACGAAAGAAACATGAATTTGTCAGTTTGAATAGTTCAAAACAGCGTTTTTCTATGTTTTTGCAAGTTTAAAACAGCAATTTTATCGTCATTTCTCATAAATCGCCGTTTCACACGAAAGAAACATGAATTTGTCAGTTTGAATAGTTCAAAACAGCGTTTTTCTATGTTTTTTCATGTTTAAAACAGCAATTTTATCGTCATTTCTCATAAATCGCCGTTTCACACGAAAAAAACATGAATTTATCAGTTTGAATAGTTAAAAAACAGCGTTTTTCTATGTTTTTGCAAGTTTAAAACAGCAATTTTAGCGTCATTTCTCATAAATCGCCGTTTCACACGAAAGAAACATGAATTTGTCAGTTTGAATAGTTCAAAACAGCGTTTATCTATGTTTTTTCATGTTTAAAACAGCAATTTTATCGTCATTTCTCATAAATCGCCGTTTCACACGAAGGAAACATGAATTTGTCAGTTTGAATAGTTGAAAACAGCGTTTTTCTATGTTTTTGCAAGTTTAAAACAGCAATTTTATCGTCATTTCTCATAAATCGCCGTTTCACACGAAAGAAACATGAATTTGTCAGTTTGAATAGTTAAAAACAGCGTTTTTCTATGTTTTTGCAAGTTTAAAACAGCAATTTTATCGTCATTTCTCATAAATCGCCGTTTCACACGAAAGAAACATGAATTTATCAGTTTGAATAGTAAAAAACAGCGTTTTTCTATGTTTTTGCAAGTTTAAAACAGCAATTTTATTGTCATTTCTCATAAATCGCCGTTCCACACGAAAGAAACATGAATTTGTCAGTTTGAATAGTTCAAAACAGCGTTTTTTTATGTTTTTGCAAGTTTAAAACAGCAATTTTATCGTCATTTCTCATAAATCGCCGTTTCACACGAAAGAAACATGAATTTGTCAGTTTGAATAGTTCAAAACAGCGTTTTTCTATGTTTTTTCATGTTTAAAACAGCAATTTTATCGTCATTTCTCATAAATCGCCGTTTCACACGAAAGAAACATGAATTTATCAGTTTGAATAGTTCAAAACAGAGTTTTTCTATGTTTTTGCAAGTTTAAAACAACAGTTTTATCGTGATTTCACAAAAATCCACCGTTTCGAACGAAAGAAACCTGAATTTATCAGTTTGAGTAGTTCAAAACAGCGTTTTTCTATTTTTTTGCAAGTTTAAAACAGCAATTTTATCGTCATTTCTCATAAATCGCCGTTTCACACGAAAGAAACATGAATTTATCAGTTTGAATAGTTAAAAACAGCGTTTTTCTATGTTTTTGCAAGTTTAAAACAACAATTTTATCGTCATTTCTCATAAATCGCCGTTTCATACGAAAGAAACATGAATTTGTCAGTTTGAATATTTCAAAACAGCGTTTTTCTATGTTTTTGCAAGTTTAAAACAGCAATTTTATTGTCATTTCTCATAAATCGCCGTTTCACACGAAAGAAACATGAATTTGTCAGTTTGAATAGTTCAAAACAGCGTTTTTCTATGTTTTTGCAAGTTTAAAACAGCAATTTTATCGTCATTTCTCATAAATCGCCGTTTCACACGAAAGAAACATGAATTTGTCAGTTTGAATAGTTCAAAACAGCGTTTTTCTAT
>CAWWDY010002004.1:0-50231 GCA_963942605.1 Poecilus cupreus
GAAAGCAAGATAAATATGCTGTTTTAAGCATGCAATAGCATACAAAACACCGTTTGAAGTATTTTAACTGTCATATTCATGTATATGTCGTGTGTTATGGCTTATGTTTGCATAAATCAAGATAAAAATAGCTGTTTTCAGCTTGCAAAACATAGAAAATGCAGTTTTCAAGTACTCAACTGTCATATAATGTTTCTGGCGTATATAATAGCTAATGTTGGTGAAAGCAAGATAAAAATGCTGTTTAAGCATGCAAAAGCACACAAAACACCGGTTTCAAGTATCTAAACTGTCATTTTCATGTTTCTGTCATGTATAATAGCTAATGTTGGTGAAAGCAAGATAAAAATGCTGTTTTAAGCATGCAAAAGCATACAAAACACCGTTTTCAAGTATTAAACTGTCATATTCATGTATATGTCGTGTGTAATGGCTTATGTTTGAAAATCAAGATAAAATAGTTGTTTTCAGCTTGCAAAAACATACAAAATGCTGTTTTCAAAGTACTTAAACTGTCATATTCACGTTTCTGTGTGTATAATAGCAAATGTTGTGAAAGCAAGATAAAAAATGCTGTTTTAAGCATGCAAAAGCATACAAAACACCGTTTTCAAGTATTTAAACTGTCATATTCATGTTTCTGTCGTGTATAATAGCTAATGTTGGTGAAAGCAAGATAAAAATGCTGTTCTAAGCATGCAAAAGCATACAAAACACCGTTTTCAAGTATTTAAACTCTCATATTTGTGTATATGTCGTGTGTAATGGCTTATGTTTGCAAAATCAAGATAAAATAGATGTATCAGCTTGCAAAAACATACTAAATGCTATTTTCAAGTATTTTAAACTGTCATGTTCATGTTTCTGTCGTGTATAATTTGCTAATGTTGGTGAAATCAAGATAAAAATGCTGTTTTAAGCATGCAAAAGCATACAAAACACCGTTTTCAAGTATTTAAACTGTCATATTCATGTTTCTGTCCTGTATAATAGCTAATGTTGGTAAAGCAAGATAAAAAATGCTGTTTTAAGCATGCAAAAGCAAACAAAACACGTTTTCAATTATTTAAACTGTCATATTCATGTTTCTGTCGTGTTATAATAGCTAATGTTGGTGAGAAGCAAGATAAAAATGCTGTTTTAAGCATGCAAAAGCATACAAAACACCGTTTTCAAGTATTTAAACTGTCATATTCATGTTTCTGTCATGTATAATAGCTAACGTTTGTAAAATGAAGATAAAAATGCTGTTTTAAGCATGCAAAAGCATACAAAACACCGTCTTCAAGTATGTAAACTGTCATATTCATGTATATGTCGTGTGTAATGGCTTATGTTTGCAAAATTAAGATAAAATAGATGTTATCAGCTTGCAAAACATGCAAAATGCTGTTTTAAAGTATTTAAACTGTCATATTCCATGTTTCTGTCTTGTATAATAGCTAATGTTGGTGAAAGCAAGATTAAATTGCTGTTTTAAGCATGCAAAAGCATACTAAACACCGTTTTCAAGTATTTAAACAGTCATATTCATGTTTCTGTCGTGTATAATAGCTAATGTTGGTGAAAGCAAGATAAAGATGCTTTTTTAATCATGCAAAAGCATACAAAACACCGTTTTGAAGTATTTAAACTGTCATATTAATGTTTCAGTCGTGTATAATAGCTAATGTTTTTGAAAGCAAGATAAAAATGTTGTTTTAAGCATGCAAAAGCAAACAAAACACCGTTTTCAAGTATTTAAACTGTCATATTCATGTTTCTGTCGTGTATAATAGCTAATGTTGGTGAAAGCAAGATACAAATGCTGTTTTAAGCATGCAAAAGCATACAAAACACCGTCTTCAAGTATTTAAACTGTCATATTCATGTATATGTCGTGTGTAATGGCTTATGTTTGCAAAATCAAGATAAAATAGATGTTATCAGCTTGCAAAAACATACAAAATGCTGTTTTCAAGTATTTAAACTGTCATATTCATGTTTCTGTCGTGTATAATAGCTGATGTTGGTGAAAGCAAGATTAAATTGCTGTTTTAAGCATGCAAAAGCATACTAAACACCGTTTTCAAGTATTTTAAACAGTCATATTCATGTTTCTGTCGTGTATAATAGCTAATGTTGGTGAAAGCAAGATAAAGATGCTTTTTTAATCATGCAAAAGCATACAAAACACCGTTTTGAAGTATTTAAACTGTCATATTCATGTATATGTCGTGTGTTATGGCTTATTTCTGCAAATCAAGTTAAAATAGCTGTTTTCAACTTGCAAAAACATACAAAATTCCTGTTTTCAAGTATTTAAACTGTCATATTAATGTTTCTGTCGTGTATAATAGCTAATGTTTGTGAAAGCAAGATAAAAATTCTGTTTAAGCATGCAAAAGCAAACAAAACACAGTTTTCATGTATTTAAACTGTCATATTCATGTTTCTGTCGTGTATAATAGCCAATGTTGGTGAAAGCAAGATTAAAATGCTGTTTTAAGCATGCAAAAGCATACAAAACACCGTCTTCAAGTATTAAACTGTCATATTCATGTATATGTCGTGTGTAATGGCTTATGTTTGCAAAATCAAGATAAAATAGATGTTATCAGCTTGCAAAAAACATACAAAATGCTGTTTTCAAGTATTTAAACTGTCATATTCATGTTTCTGTCGTGTATAATAGCAAATGTTGGTGAAATCAAGATAAAAATGCTGTTTTAAGCATGTAAAAGCATACAAAACACCGTTTTCAAGTATTTATACTGTCATATTCATGTTTCTGTCGTGTATAATAGCTAATGTTGTGAAAGCAAGATAAATATGCTGTTTTAAGCATGCAATAGCATAACAAAACACCGTTTTGAAGTATTTTAACTGTCATATTCATGTATATGTCGTGTGTTATGGCTTATGTTTGCAAAATCAAGATAAAATAGCTGTTTTCAGCTTGCAAAAACATAGAAATGCAGTTTTCAAGTATTCAAACTGTCATATAAATGTTTCTGTCGTATATAATAGCTAATGTTGGTGAAAGCAAGATAAAAATGCTGTTTTAAGCATGCAAAAGCACACAAAACACCGGTTTCAAGTATCTAAACTGTCATTTCATGTTTCTGTCATGTATAATAGCTAATGTTGGTGAAAGCAAGATAAAAATGCTGTTTTAAGCATGCAAAAGCATACAAAACACCGTTTTCAAGTATTTAAACTGTCATATTCATGTATATGTCGTGTGTAATGGCTTATGTTTGAAAATCAAGATAAAATAGTTGTTTTCAGCTTGCAAAAACATACAAAATGCTGTTTTCAAGTACTTAAACTGTCATATTCACGTTTCTGTTGTGTATAATAGCAAATGTTGTGAAAGCAAGATAAAAATGCAGTTTTAAGCATGCAAAAGCATACAAAACACCGTTTTCAAGTATTTAAACTGTCATATTCATGTTTCTGTCGTGTATAATAGCTAATGTTGGTGAAAGCAAGATAAAAATGCTGTTCTAAGCATGCAAAAGCATACAAAAACACCGTTTTCAAGTATTTAAACTGTCATATTCGTGTATATGTCGTGTGTAATGGCTTATGTTTGCAAAATCAAGATAAAATAGATGTATCAGCTTGCAAAAACATACTAAATGCTGTTTTCAAGTATCTAAACTGTCATGTTCATGTTTCTGTCGTGTATAATAGCTAATGTTGGTGAATCAAGATAAAATGCTGTTTTAAGCATGCAAAAGCATACAAAACACCGTTTTCAAGTATTTAAACTGTCATATTCATGTTTCTGTCCTGTATAATATCTAATGTTGGTAAAGCAAGATAAAAATGCTGTTTTAAGCATGCAAAAGCAAACAAAACACCGTTTTCAAGTATTTAAACTGTCATATTCATGTTTCTGTCGTGTATAATAGCTAATGTTGGTGAAAGCAAGATAAAAATGCTGTTTTAAGCATGCAAAAGCATACAAAACACCGTTTTCAAGTATTTAAACTGTCATATTCATGTTTCTGTCATGTATAATAGCTAACGTTGGTAAAAGCAAGATAAAAATGCTGTTTTTAAGCATGCAAAAGCATACAAAAACACCGTCTTCAAGTATGTAAACTGTCATATTCATGTATATGTCGTGTGTAATGGCTTATGTTTGCAAATCAAGATAAAATAGATGTTATCAGCTTGCAAAAACATACAAAATGCTGTTTCAAGTATTTAAACTGTCATATTAGTGTTTCTGTCGCGTATAATAGCTAATGTTGGTGAACGCAGATAAAAATTCTGTTTAAAGCATGCAATAGCAAACAAAACACCGTTTTTAAGTATTTAAACTGTCATATTCATGTTTCTGTCGTGTATAATAGCTAATGTTGGTAAAAGCAAGATAAAAATGCTGTTTTAAGCATGCAAAAGCATACAAAACACCGTTTTCAAGTATTTAAACTGTCATATACATGTATCTATTGTGTATAATAGCTAATGTTGGTGAAAGCAAGATAAAAATACTGTTTTAAGCATGCAAAAGCATACAAAACACCGTTTTGAAGTATTTTAACTGTCATATTCATGCATATGTCTTGTGTTATGGCTTATGTTTGCAAAATCAAGATAAAATAGCTGTTTTCAGCTTGCAAAAACATAGAAAATGCTGCTTTCAAGTATTTAAACTGTCATATTAATGTTTCTGTCGTATATAATAGCTAATGTTGGTGAAAGCAAGATAAAAATGCTGTTTTAAGCATGCAAAAGCATACAAAACACCGTTTTCATGTATTTAAACTGTCTTATTCATGTTTCTGTCGTGTTTAATAGCTAATGTTCGTGAAGGAAGATATAAATGCTGTTTTAAGCATGCAAAAGCATACAAAACACCGTTTTTAAATATTTAAACTGTCATATTCATGTATATGTCGTGTGTAATGGCTTATGTTTGCAAAATCAAGATAAAATAGCTGTTTTCAGCTTGCAAAAACATACAAAATGCTGTTTTTAAGTATTTAAACTGTCAAATTCAGGTTTTTGTCGTGTATAATAGCTAATGTTGGTGAAAGCAAGATAAAAATGCTGTTTTAAGCATTCAAAAGCATACAGAACACCGTTTTCAAGTATCTAAACTGTCATTTTCATGTTTCTGTCGTGTATAATAGCTAATGTTGGTGAAAGCAAGATAAAAAATGCTGTTTTAAGCATGCAAAAGCATACAAAACACCGTTTTTAAGTATTTAAACTGTCATATTCATGTTTCTGTCAAGTATAATAGCTAATGTTGGTGAAAGCAAGATAAAAATGCTGTTTTAAGCATGCAAAAGCATACAAAACACCGGTTTCAAGTATTTAAACTTTCATATTCAGGTATATGTCGTGTGTAATGGCTTATGTTTGCAAAATTAAGATAAAATAGCTGTTTTCAGCTTGCAAAAACATAGAAAATGCTGTTTTGAAGTATTTAAACTGTCATATTAATGTTTCTGTCGTATATAATAGCTGATGTTGGTGAAAGCAAGATAAAAATGCTGTTTTAAGCATGCAAAAGCATACAAAACACCGTTTTCATGTAGTTAAACTGTCATATTCATGTTTCTGTCGTGTATAATAGCTGATGTTTGTGAAAGCAAGATAAAAATGCTGTTTTAAGCATGCAAAAGCATACAAAATACCGTCTTCAAGTATTTAAACTGTCATATTCATGTATATGTCGTGTGTTATGGCTAATGTTTGCCAAATCAAGATAAAATCGATGTTATCAGCTTGAAAAAACATACAAAATGCTGTTTTCAAGTATTTAAACTGTCATATTCATGTTTTTGTCGTGTATAATAGCTAATGTTGGTGAAAGCAAGATAAAAATGCTGTTTTAAGCATGCAAAAGCATACAAAACACCGTTTTGAAGTATTTAAACTGTCATATTCATGTATATGTCGTGTGTTATGGCTTATGTTTGCAAAATCAAGATAAAAAAGCTGTTTTCAGCTTGCAAAAACATACAAAATGCTGTTTTCAAGTATTTAAACTGTCATATTAATGTTTCTGTCGTGTATAATAGCTAATGTTTTTGAAAGCAAGATAAAAATGTTGTTTTAAGCATGCAAAAGCAAACAAAACACCGTTTTCAAGTATTTAAACTGTCATATTCATGTTTCTGTCGTGTATAATAGCTAATGTTGGTGAAAGCAAGATAAAAATGCTGTTTTAAGCATGCAAAAGCATACAAAACACCGTCTTCAAGTATTTAAACTGTCATATTCATGTATATGTCGTGTGTAATGCCTTATGTTTGCAAAATCAAGATAAAATAGCTGTTTTCAGCTTGCAAAAACATACAAAATGCTGTTTTTAAGTATTTAAACTGTCAAATTCAGGTTTTTGTCGTGTATAATAGCTAATGTTGGTGAAAGCAAGATAAAAATGCTGTTTTAAGCATTCAAAAGCATACAGAACACCGTTTTCAAGTATCTAAACTGTCATTTTCATGTTTCTGTCGTGTATAATAGCTAATGTTGGTGAAAGCAAGATAAAAATGCTGTTTTAAGCATGCAAAAGCATACAAAACACCGTTTTTAAGTATTTAAACTGTCATATTCATGTTTCTGTCAAGTATAATAGCTAATGTTGGTGAAAGCAAGATAAAAATGCTGTTTTAAGCATGCAAAAGCATACAAAACACCGGTTTCAAGTATTTAAACTTTCATATTCAGGTATATGTCGTGTGTAATGGCTTATGTTTGCAAAATTAAGATAAAATAGCTGTTTTCAGCTTGCAAAAACATAGAAAATGCTGTTTTGAAGTATTTAAACTGTCATATTAATGTTTCTGTCGTATATAATAGCTGATGTTGGTGAAAGCAAGATAAAAATGCTGTTTTAAGCATGCAAAAGCATACAAAACACCGTTTTCATGTAGTTAAACTGTCATATTCATGTTTCTGTCGTGTATAATAGCTGATGTTTGTGAAAGCAAGATAAAAATGCTGTTTTAAGCATGCAAAAGCATACAAAATACCGTCTTCAAGTATTTAAACTGTCATATTCATGTATATGTCGTGTGTTATGGCTAATGTTTGCCAAATCAAGATAAAATCGATGTTATCAGCTTGCAAAAACATACAAAATGCTGTTTTCAAGTATTTAAACTGTCATATTCATGTTTTTGTCGTGTATAATAGCTAATGTTGGTGAAAGCAAGATAAAAATGCTGTTTTAAGCATGCAAAAGCATACAAAACACCGTTTTGAAGTATTTAAACTGTCATATTCATGTATATGTCGTGTGTTATGGCTTATGTTTGCAAAATCAAGATAAAAAAGCTGTTTTCAGCTTGCAAAAACATACAAAATGCTGTTTTCAAGTATTTAAACTGTCATATTAATGTTTCTGTCGTGTATAATAGCTAATGTTTTTGAAAGCAAGATAAAAATGTTGTTTTAAGCATGCAAAAGCAAACAAAACACCGTTTTCAAGTATTTAAACTGTCATATTCATGTTTCTGTCGTGTATAATAGCTAATGTTGGTGAAAGCAAGATAAAAATGCTGTTTTAAGCATGCAAAAGCATACAAAACACCGTCTTCAAGTATTTAAACTGTCATATTCATGTATATGTCGTGTGTAATGCCTTATGTTTGCAAAATCAAGATAAAATAGATGTTATCAGCTTGCAAAAACATACAAAATGCTGTTTTCAAGTTTTTAAACTGTCATATTCATGTTTCTGTCGTGTATAATAGCTAATGTTGGTGAAAGCAAGATTAAATTGCTGTTTTAGGCATGCAAAAGCATACTAAACACCGCTTTCAAGTATTTAAACAGTCATATTCATGTTTCTGTCGTGTATAATAGCTAATGTTGGTGAAAGCAAGATAAAGATGCTTTTTTAATCATGCAAAAGCATACAAAACACCGTTTTGAAGTATTTAAACTGTCATATTCATGTATATGTCGTGTGTTATGGCTTATTTTTGCAAAATCAAGTTAAAATAGCTGTTTTCAGCTTGCAAAAACATACAAAATTCTGTTTTCAAGTATTTAAACTGTCATATTAATGTTTCTGTCGTGTATAATAGCTAATGTTGGTGAAAGCAAGATAAAAATTCTGTTTTAAGCATGCAAAAGCAAACAAAACACAGGTCCGTGAAGTTAGAGGTACCACTTTTGAATATCGGTGTAAAAAATATGCTATAATTTTTTGCTAATTTATTGCTAATTTTTGCCGTATAACGCAAAATTATTGCTATTGTAGTAACAGAGTTAATTAATAACATGTAGTGGTACCTCCAACTTCACGCTGGCGGTACCACATCGCCAAAACAAAAAAACTATGGCACAATAATTTTTTGCTAATTTATTGCTAATTATTGCCGTATAACGCAAATTTATTGCTATTGTAGTAACAGAGTTAATTAATAATATGTAGTGGTACCTCCAACTTCACGCTGGCGGTACCACATCGCCAAAACAAAAAAACTATGGTACAGTAATTTTTTGCTAATTTATTGCTAATTATTGCCGTATAACGCAAATTTATTGCTATTGTAGTAACAGAGTTAATTAATAACATGTAGTGGTACCTCCAACTTCACGCTGGCGGTACCACATCGCCAAAACAAAAAAACTATGGTACAGTAATTTTTTGCTAATTTATTGCTAATTATTGCCGTATAACGCAAATTTATTGCTATTGTAGTAACAGAGTTAATTAATAATATGTAGTGGTACCTCCAACTTCACGCTGGCGGTACCACATCGCCAAAACAAAAAAACTATGGCACAATAATTTTTTGCTAATTTATTGCTAATTATTGCCGTATACCGCAAATTTATTGCCATTGTTGTAACAGAGATAATTAATCTTTTGTAGTGGTACCTCCAAGTTCACGCTGGCGGTACCACATCGCCAAAACAAAGAAACTGTTACTCAGGAATTTAGTGCTATTTTATTGCTAATTATTGCCGTATGTTTAAAATTTATTGCTATTGTTTTAACAGATTATTAATAATTTGTAGAGATACTTCTAAGTTTACGCTGGCGGTTCCACATCACAAAAAAATATTACAATGTAATTTACTGCTAATTTATCGCTAATAATTGCGGGATTGCAAAAATTTATTTCTATTGTTGTAATATATAAAATTAATAATTTTGACGGAAACAGCACACATTTCTGTGCACAATCTGGCAATTTTACAGCCATTGACCTAACTATAAGCGACTGCACAATAGCAGGCGATCTATCATGGACAGTACTACCACTCCTATATCTAGGAAATCACTTCCCCATAAAAGTATCAATAAATGAAGAAAATGAAAACAACGTACAACATCATATAAAAAAATGGAAAACAAAAGACGCAAACTGGTCCCTATTTAAAGAATTAGCAGAAATCAAAAATACTACTGTAACAGACGACATAAATAAACAAGTAGAAGTACTAACAAACACAATAATTGAAGCAGCTAATGCGGCGTTTAAAAAAATAGAAATAAATAATATCAAAAAACGAGTACCATGGTGGAATAAACAATGCCAAGAAGCAATACGCAACAACAAAAAAGCGCTATACAAATACAAAAAACATAGATCTATAGAAAACCTTATAAACTTGAAAAGAACTAAAGCACTTTGCAGAAGAACTATATTGGAAAGCAAGAAAGCATCTTGGAAAGAATTTACATCTTCAATCACAACAGACACACCTATAACTGAAACATGGAATAAAATAAGGAAAATAAATGGAAAGAGAACCTATACAAACACAGACATCCTTATACACAATGACACTATAATCACAACACCACAACATATCGCAAATACATTAGCAGAACAATTCTATGAAAACTCAAGTGATGAACAGTATACGCCAGACTTTCGAGTACTCAAACAAAATACAGAAAAAGAAAATCTAACATTAGAACAAAATAATGAGAATCCCATAAACGACCCAATCACAGAAAAAGAACTGTATACAGTCATCCAAGATCTTAAAACATCCACAAGTCCAGGACCAGACGGTATAACGTATGAAATAATCAAACAACTCCCAGACAAAACACAACTCTACCTACTAGAGATATACAACAAAATCTGGACACAAAATAAATTTCCAGAAAAATGGAGAGAAGTGATAACAATCCCAATACTAAAGCCAAACAAACCAAAGACAAATGCAAGAAATTATAGACCAATCTCATTATCAAACTGTTTGAGTAAAGTCCTACAAAAAATTATTAACAACAGACTAACTTGGCATTTAGAAACAAACAACATCATTAACGAAAAACAAAGTGGTTTCAGACAAGATCGTTCAACTATAGACCAACTAATAACTATTCAAAATGAAATTCACAAAGCTTTCAGAAATAAACAATATACAGCTGCAATATTCTTTGACATATCAAAAGCCTACGACACTGTTTGGAAACACTACATCCTAAAATCGCTAATAGAAAACAAGTTAGAAGGCAACATCTTTAACTACATAAATAACTTTTTACAAAAAAGGAAATTTAGAGTATTATACAACGGATACTTATCTGAAGAAAAACAACAAGAGAACGGTACACCACAAGGAGAAATCCTAAGTGTTACCTTGTTCTTGTTAGCAATGAACAAAATAACAGAGTTCATCCCAGAAAACGTAAATACATCACTCTTTGCAGACGATCTTGCAATATACTATAAAAATAAAAACACGAAAACTTTGAAAAAAGAACTCCAAGCCACTACAAACCGACTTCAAGAATGGTCCAAAAGTACGGGACTACAGTTTTCCGAGGAAAAAACCAAGATGATGTTATTTACAAAACTCACCAGACCTGTAGTAAAACCAATTATTAAAATAAATAATAGAATAATTGAATATGTTAATAACACCAAATTTCTGGGTATGACACTTGACAAACATCTCTCATGGAAATTACATATATCCATATTAAAACAAGAATGCTACAAAGGATTAAACTTAATTAAATGCCTATCACACAATAAATGGGGATCAGATAGAGATACCCTTCTACGAATATATCTCTCACATATACAGTCAAAATTAGACTATGGAGCCATAGTATACCAAACGGCTAGTACGAACACATTAAAAATACTAGAACCAGTACAAAACACGGCGATCAGGCTAGCAATTGGAGCATACAGAACCAGCCCCGCCATTAGCATGCTAAATGAATCAAACATTATACCCTTAGAATTACGAAGAAACCAACTAACTATGTCCTACATAACAAAATTGTCAAAAAATCCTAAAAATCCTGCCTTCAAACAAATTTTCAATACAACACAAAACCACATAGTACCACTAACAACCACCCCATTCCAACAAAAAATAAATGAAATCCTAACTAGCCTCCAAACCAGTTTACCTGACCTTGAGGGAAAGCACACGAACAATATACCACCATGGAAGATGAATCCACCTAAATTTATTATGGAACTAACTAACCTCAAGAAATCAGATACATCGATAGACACTATAAAAGAACAGTACCACCAAATGTGCAACCAATATCCACAAGCCGACATAATACACACAGACGGATCAAAAACTTCGAAAGGAACTGGAGGAGCTATAATAACAAAAGACAAAAAGACTAAATTTCACCTACCAGATGACATATCTATCTTTACAGCAGAAGCATATAGCATACTGTATGCCTTAAATGACATAAGAACTTCACAATCAGAGAAGAAAGAATTTATTATATGCACGGATTCTCTAAGTGTAATACAACAAACAAATAAAATGTATAATAAATCACCAATCATCCAAAAAATCCAGGAATGTATACATCACGTAACAAAAAACAACAAAATCATGTTAATGTGGGTACCATCACACGCAGGCATAAAAGAAAACGAAGAGGCAGATCAGATGGCAAAAGAAGCTGTAGAGATAGAAGAAGAAACACCCATACCCATACCAACCAAAGACTACCTCAAAAAAATTAAGACACAATTCACTGAACAATGGAATACTAGATGGACACAAATAACAGGAAACAAACTAAGAAACATTAAAACAGACACCTCAAAATGGACTAACATAAACAATCGGCGAGACCAAATAAAAATCACGAGACTTAGAATAGGACACACAAATTTAACACACAAACATATCATACAAAAAACAGAACCAGAAAAATGCAATGAGTGCAACATACCAATCACAGTGCAACACATAATACAAGAATGCCCAAAATATACGACCCAAAGAACGCAAAACAACATAGCCCAAACACTAGAAGAAAATCTAGGGAACAACATTGACCAACTGAAAAACATAATAAAATACTGTACCGACATCAACTTACTGAAATACATATAAATTATTTATGTAAACTATGTAATAGCTCAATATTGTACCGGGTACTAATAACCGGAGTAGTTGAAGTACTCATTATTTTTTAAATAAAAAAAAAAAAAAAAAAAAAAATTAATAATTTATTATTGTAGCTATTTCGAAATTCGCTTTGGTGTGTAATAAAGATAAATAATTTATTATTTTACCTTACTCTGGATGAAGTTATGAATTTATTGTGTAGACACAAATAAGACATTAAAAAGTACGTAATATAACAAATATATACTAAAATTACAACAATGAAAAAAAAAAAACTTTTACAAAACGTAACTAAATGAATTACAATATCAAAACAAAATTATTGCAATACAATATTAAATTACAAGTTAGATACAGCTGGTATAAAATATTAACTAACAAACGTATAAATTTAGAAAAAGAGTCTGCAAATATATCTATATCAATTTTAGCAGTTGCATCATTGAAAATAGCACATAATTGACGGATTGGAGATTTCATTTCATAATTTCTTCGAGCAAGAGTAAACTTAAACATTACTTTATTACGTGAAGATGTGCATGGTACTATGAGAACTAGAAAAAAAATTAGAATATGAAGCAAAATATTGAAATGGAAAAAATATTGTCCAATAGTAGATAAATTTGTAGTAAATTTCGCATTAAAATTATTCAATGTTACGCATATCTGTATTAACAAAAAATTATTTACCATTTTCTGATCGATTTCAGTGCTGTACCGCACAGTACTCGTTTTAAATATTAATAGCAATAATTTATTACTATTATTATTTTTCATATATTGTGTAAATTTGAAGAATATTTATCCACACGTTTTTTACATGTCCAGGTTTTATATATTTAGTGAATATACAAAAACATATATTATGTTCTCTTAACACAAATATAAAGTTTTCAGTTTAAAATTACTATATGTCAAATTTTTTTTCTCAAGTATTGTACAAAATATGACGATCTAAAAATACATATTCCCAAAAGTATTTATAGTTAAATCTATGTTTGTACGACTTTCCTTTCTGCTTTTACTTAAATTTTTAATTAGAAAAATAATTAAAAACAAAACATAATTAATAGTACGTTATTGCTTACTTTCTTCTTTTAAATGGAAACTTATTTCTTTATTTGCTTATTCGATTCAGTATTTTTTTTAATTCAACGATATCCACATGTTATAACCTAATATTATAAAATATTTAAGAAAAATACAAAATTAAAAATGTATAATTTTTATTTAAATATTGCCATGGAAAAAAACAAATAAATCAAATGCAGAAATAATTGCAAAATCTCTAATAATATTCTTTAATTTGTGAATAATTATTAGTTAATAAACAAGATACAATATGAAGACAAATAATTTATAAAAATTGTTAATAATTCCCACGATTGTCATGAATACAAAATTCTATTGTTTTTGAAAAACTATTTCTTACTAATCGCAGTGTTCTTCCGTCAACATTATTAAGAACAAATTCAATATTATTTTTTAATTCTTTTTAATTATTGTAAACGGTATCATTCATTTTATACTTTAAATATCCCCATAAGTAAAAATTTTATGGGCTTAAATCAGGAAATCTAGCAGGCCACGAAATAGGACCGTTAGCACCTATCCATTTGTCAGAAAACATTTCGTTGAGATATTCCGTAACCTGAATTGTGTGCAGGTACTCCGTCTTGTCGAAAGTGAATATCTCTTAGAAGGTCCATTGGTAAATCATCTAAAATGTTCTGTATAGAATAGAATAGAGTAGCTGCATTAGAATTTTTTCTCCATAAAATGTATACTTCATACATGTCTACCTTCTCATTATGGGAATAATTATTCATTTCGTTGTTACAATCCAGAAATACAGAAGTACACTTCAAAAACCTAATATTAACAATTGTTTGATTTATTTGTTTTCTTCCAAGGTAATCTTTGTATAGGTATATTTAAATAAAAATTGTACATTTTTAATTTTGCATTTTCTCTAATATTTTATAATATTAGGTTATTAGATGTGAATATCGTTGAATTCAGAAAAAAATTCTGAATCGAATGAGCAAATAAAAAAAAAGGTTGCCATTTAAAATAAGAAAGTTGCACCCCACATTTTGAGAACCAGTGGTCTAAAAAAATTCTTGTTTCGCTCATTTTAATTGTCTTATAAAATAGAAATTGTTTACTAATTTAACCGACATCGTTGCTCTTATAGTTCTCGAAATAGCAATAGTGTACCACTTAAAATGAACACTCTATATATTTAAGAATATATTTCAATAATCTTAGTTACAATGGGAACAAAAACTGAAACATTTAATGCATGTACAAGGAAAGTGCAAATAACATTTTAACATTTTTGCTAACATCTTTCATATGAATTTTTTTCTCACAGCTGATTCTATTTTTTAAAAAAATGGAATTTATTGTTTTGTGTGTAGTAAACTGCCTCTTCTGGTTTTTCAATTTCATTCAAAATCAACTCAGCTCTTCATATTTTCATGAAATTCTAAGTTTTGTTTACATATCTTGTCTCGTTTATGAGATATTGCGCACACGGACATCCATCCATCCTCACACACAGACATCATTGAGAAATTGGTTTTAACAGACTCAGTGGACGTCAAAATATGTATTTACGCAAAAATCTCGTCAATGATTTTTTTCGTCATTCCAATACTTCTATACTTTGTATAAGAAAGTAAAAAGATATGAACTACACAAAAGTTTAATAAGCAATATGTCAGTTCAGATGAAAATCAATAAACCATTCAAATCATTAGTTGCAAAGTTTTTATATAAGCAAAACACAATGTTGCGTGATGATAATAATTGAAAAAAAAAAAGTTCTAAATCTCATTATGCTTTAGCTTGTTACAGATCCGTTTAGTGTGACTACGTTGGGGACACTGGGTTGATATGGTAGTTGTTATGCTAGTCGAGAAAACAGTTAGGTTTGATGTATAAAAATAATGTATTATAAATTTAAGTGTTATTAATTGTTTCTAATACTTATTATTGTTAAACAGCAAACGATAAACCTGTCTGTTTCATCGACTAGCATAGCAACCGCATTAGCAACGAGTGCCCATTTTCTTTTTTGAAACCAGAGTGATGTCATAACAAATCGGTTCTATTACATATGATAATAAAAATCCTAAGAGACTAATTAATAAGATTAATATATTTTAATTGAAATATAATTATCATAGCTCAATAAATCCTACTGTAATGCCTACAATATGTATTTATAATACCTTTGTAAATTTTAGAGTCAACAAGGGTATAAAAATGTTGAAAAAAATGATGATCCTGAATATGTAACTGAGCATAAGGTAGGTACCTGTTATTTTATTGTTTATTTAGTTTTTTAATTTCTTTGTATATTTTAGATTCAGTCACAGTTTAAAAATGTAGAAAATAAAGAAGATAATGAAGATGCGACTGACCAAAAGGTATACAAATATACCTAATTATGATTTATTTGTTGTACGTAACTAATTTATTTTTCTCTTGTTTATTTTAGAATCAAACACGGTTAACAAATGTTGAAAATAATGATGCAGTTATTCAAAAGGTATGAAATGATGTTATAAGTACGAATAACATCTACTTAAAAAAACTAATTAAAATATAGAATATGAAATATGTATATAATTTATACGTACAGGTGATTCGCGATATTCCGGAACCAGTAGTATTACGTTTATTTTTAATGACTTTTTATTAGCAATCACTTTCAAATGATTAGTGTAAATTAATATTAACAAAATTATATTGTGGTTTTGTTGTAAAGCTAATTTTATTTATAATCCGAAATAAAAGTACCGATTTATCATGCTATAATCTAACTGAATATCTAATTTAAAACTCTACACTGGAACTAAAATATGATTTAAACTCTGTTAGATTACCTACTCGTGTATTATGCCATTGGTTAAAAACTATATTTTTTGACGTGGATATAATGCTTTTTTTTAATTTTATCATTGATATTTTTAGAACTTTGTTGATTCCAATCCCAACCAAACTGAAATGAATTATTTAGATATATGGAAACGGAAAACTAAGAAAAATAAACAAAGCTTATATCTAAATCCTCAAGCCGAATGGGCAACCAAAGGTTCTTCTCCTGAACGTAAACCAGTAAAAGTTACTTTATTAAAAAATGGTGGTAATATAACTACTCCTGTAACTCGTCAGCAATCAAGAGTAATAAGTTTGGCAAACACATGTGCTTTTGATAGCATTACTCACGCCTTGGCAACAACTTACTGCGATAGTAAGAAATTTAGGGAATCTGTTGAACAAGATTCTCATTTACCTATAATAAATTTGGCTATAAAAATGAGCAATAAATTATCTAATAAAGAAATATACAATTTACGAAGAGACGTATTATTTGATATATTTGATCATAGTGATTCAGGAAACACAATCATTCGTGTTAATTGTGAAACAACAATTACAAACATGGTGATCAAATTAAACTTAAAGTCCTATATTGAGAAAACTACATGCGAAAATTGCAGTTTCAATTCTGAAGTAGCATTTGCCACAATTCCTACCAATACACATATTTTAGATACTGGCATAGAGAATTTAGAAAAGGCAATATTAGAAAATAGGATAATTTCATCGAATCTAAACTGTCAATTTTCAAATTGCAATGGACTACTTCAGAGAACTACTCATTATTATGACAGTATTTTTGTAGATTATTTCATATCATCAAGTACTTATTTCGTTTCCTTAGACGAAATCCCTAAAGTACTACATCTTGGGAATAAATCGTTTCATTTAAGGGCTGCAATTGAATTTAAACCACCAGCTATAAATGATGCATTGGGACATTTTATAACTTATGCTAGAAGAAATAATTGGTCATGGCAACTCTTCAATGATTTAGAACATAAAGTTGTAAATGTTTCCCCAAAGAGCTGCATTAACCTGTGTATTATTATATTTTCTATTTAATTATTTTATTTCGTACGAAATATATATTTTATGTATGTACAAATGAATTATATTTTTTGGATTTGTTGATATTTTCTACAGTTTATAAATATAATAGCTATTAATTTTTCTATTACAAAATAAAGATATTATTTATACAAGTTTTAGTTTTTTATGTTAACACTTGAAAAATATTAATCATAAATTTTAATAAACAATTATAAATACAGGCTGTTAAAAAATAAGTGTTCTTAATAATTTGATTTATAATATTTTTTTTTCAAAATACTATTTATTCATATCAACAACTAATATTTATATTTCAAGCAAAATATTTAATAATAAATATATATTATTGCTAAGAAATAAATATACTCGTACACGTATTGTTATAGTAAGTTATATAAATTGCTGTCACTATACGTAAGATAAATATTGGTATGGTAGCTACATTGTTTTATTATGAATCAAGATTATGTAATATATTTATATAATATAAAAAAATATAATAATATATCATCACGCTTTATGGATGTGACACTCTATTTACGCAGATCTCGGTAAGTGATATATTTTTGCTTATAAAATGCGGTTACCAGCCGTCAAGTCATAGCCCCCAAAGTTGTTATATATATATATATATATATATATATATATATATATATATATATATATATATATATATATATATATATATATATAACTTAAAGTTTTATTTATAGTCGCTGTGTATTTAACTAGTATACTACAATTTAGAATTCAGATGTTTCCAGCTTAACAATCCAACTAAGACTAACTACAACATGAAATATACTACAACCTAATCTAAGTCTTCAAAAAGGGTGTCGTGTTGCACCGTGGGGCGATGTAACTTATATATAATAAAACCCCTTGTAACTAAGGTAAGGTGTTCATTCTTCCTGTATTCTCTCTTCTCAACACATGTAACCTTGTAGTGAAAATAAAATAAATTTTTTTCAAATTATTCTAACGAAATTATTTATTAAGCTACAAACCACTGTACTAAATCCCATTCAGAAAACATCTTTTTGGACTTATAAAAACTAAACTAATGCCTATGGCACACTGACCGATGAGCGTCGGTGAGCATCGATGCTCATTGAGTAACAATAGAACGAACTCGTCATTGACGAAAAATAGAGGTTCCTCTATTTTTCGTCGATGAGCATCGAGGAAACAAACGGGTCTCAGTTCAGACGTATCTTTGTGTCTCATTTCATGTTAACATTTTTTGTCACAGAGAAATTCCCTGTCTTCGTCATTGAAGACATTAAAAATCTTGAAAGGTGGGTTCGTTCTGTAGTTTTATCAAAGGGCTCATTGATGCTCATCGATCAGTGTGCTATAGGCATAACAGGTAGAGCTGCCGAATTACTTTCTGAAAATAAATTCACAAATTGGACAGATTTATTTTACTACAAATTTCTGTGATAAAAGCACAGCCGAAACAATTTTATTAGAAATTTTGCAAATAAAAAATGGATCTAGTACATATGAAACCTTAGAAGTCATCTCTAAAAATTCTCACAATATAAATCTAAAATGTTATTAAAAGAATATATTCAATTACTAAAATATGCAATAATAAGAGAAAATCTAAAATTAGTAGTTTCATATTTTATAACTCCCTTACCCTTATCAGTGAGAGGATCATTTATTGTTAAACAACTTAGTAACCTAACCAGAAACACATGCGTTGGAAAATAGAATTAAATGAGTATAATTTTGATATAGAATATTTACAAGGCAAAATGAATGTAATAGAAGATAATCTTTCTCGCCAACGTGACAAAACACAAATTCACAATAAAATCGGTGACGTAACAGAAACCAAAATATTCGCTCATTGTATTTAAGAAGATTTAGAAATGAGTCAAGGATTAGCAGAAAAAGTTAATAGAAAATTTCATAGTAGAAATATTTGTAAAAATATAAATGTAATAAACAAACATATTATTATTCAAAATTGTAATAATAAAAGAATTATCCACTTAATTATAAAAAAAACTTTTTATGAGAAACCATCAATTAAAGACTTTGAGAAACCATTAAAGGAACTCCAAGATTATCTCACTCTTAATGAAATTTTTGAAATTTATATAGCACTCTTAGGATGTGGCAGAGATAAATTAAAATGGAATCAAGTATCGAAAAAAATATTAAAAATATTTGAAGACACAAATATACAAATAAATAAATCAAAATTACGGTCCACTCAGATCCAGAAAATTTAGTAAACGGAATAAAATATATAGAAGATAGAATAAATATAGCCGATTATCAATTAATATTTGAAATTCATAATTTTGAAACAGAAATAGAAATAACAAAATTATTTGAGAATAAAAAACAACGAATTTACTGTAAATTAAATAAACAAAATCTTGAAGATGAAATATTAAACTTTCTTCTTCTCTCAATATATAATAAAAAAAAAACCTAGCAATTTTTAATGAAAAGGACCTAGACTTAAAATTCTCAAAAATTATAAAAGAAAACTTTGAATTTAATACCATTAATATAATCGCTTGTAATAAAATAGTCGTAGACGTAGAAAATGAAGAGGAACAACTAGAAATAATCCGCGACTTCCATATAGGCTTAACTAACCGTCGAGGAATAATCGCAACACTCAATGCTTTAAAAGAAAAATATTTTTGGCCTAAAATGATTAGTAATATCACTGAATATATAAATAGATGTGAACTTTGTAAATTAAACAAATATAATAGAAACCAATTCCGGCAATACCCACACCTTTAAAACCATTAAATATAGTAAATATTGACGTACTTTGTTTAAATAAAAATAATTTTCTTACAATTTTTGATCAATTCTCTAAACATGGCCAAGTTTATCCGTTAGAAAATAAAAGTTCTAATAATATATTACAGAAATTAATAAATTATTTCCAAATTTATACTATACCAAATAAAATAATTATGGACGCAGGGTATGAATTTAAAAGTAGTGTTTTACAAGATTTATTCTAACTCAGGAATATAGAAAGTCATATAATTTGCATAAACAATCCCAAAAGCAACGCTGTTGAAAGATTTCATTCAACGCTTATAGAACATCTTAGATTCCTTGAAAATAACAATCGCTTCAAGAATAAAACATTCCTAGAAAAACTAGACTTAGCATACTATAACAAAATTAACCCCAAATGAAATACTATTTGGTAAAAATAATCAAATTCCATTAAATTACAATCCCACTTATCAATGAAGAAATTATACAAAAATATCAAATAGAACAGGAAGAATTATTCAAAATTACAAATGATAAAATAAAAATTGAGAAACAAAAACGTTATAAAGAAAATGATAATTTCTTACAAATAAAAGATATTATTTATGTTAAAGAAAATCCAAGATTAATAAAAAAATTTAAAAAAACCTTATTTAGAAAGTATTGAGTTCAGCATTATAACCCTATACTCGGGAAAGTAAAAATAAGAGATCAAATAGGCGAAAAACATGTCCGAATAAATATAATTAACAATACAATAAACTGTTGTATCAGATGTACCTACTGCTCAACTTACGGACATCTCAAATGATAATGGATTTCATTTATTTAAACTAGGCAAAAACATTGATAAAAACTTCGGAACAAATAATTTACTTTTATAATACTACCCCGATTCATAATGAATTTATAAAAATAAGAACATTGAAAGAAATCATTTTATTCCAAATTAAAGATTCAAAAGAAATATTTCAAGATTACATTAATATCTTAATATATAATTTTAATGATTAAGAAAATGAAATCAATAAATTATTTCATAAAATTTCAAAACGCGGTTTAATAAACGGAGTAGGAAATATTATTAAATCAATTTAGGAAATTTAGACGCTTACGATGGGGAACGCTATGACAAAATTCTTGAAGAAATAAAAAATAATGAAAAATTATTACGGGATCAAACTAATCAAAATTTAAAAATTTGTAAAGAAATGTTTGATAAATTCAATAATCAAATCAAAAATATTATAATTAATGAAAACAGACTAAAAACGCAATTAGACAAAATTCAAGAAACCTTAGAGAAAGATATCAGATGGGTAGGAAAAATTGACGTTGAAAATAAATTTCAAAAATTATTATTTATTGTTTAAATGATCTTACTAAACAAATAGAAATTAGTTTAACCTTTTGTAACTTGATAAAATTACACTCAAGTATTATTGACCCGAATAATATTAAAAAAATTACACAAAACAAAGACATTTGGCAATTATACGAAATTATAGAAACTTACTGTCAACACGACAATGAACAGACTATTTTCATTTTAAACTGGAGAGATGGGCATAAAACGATTAAACGTCCCTGTCCCATACAACTCGCAAATCGCTTAACGATGGTCACAACAGGTAGATTTTCAAGGGTCATATTCAGACAAAAATTACTCTTACTTTTTTCCTATGTTGGCAAATTTATAAATTACTAATCCGGATTAAAATAACCAATTATCAGTTATGTTACTTATTGTTCAATAATAAGATTAAATATCGTGTTATAATAACATATATTTCCCGTATATAAAGGGCACATTATTATGTACAGCCATTTGTACCTACTCCCGTGATAGTAAGGACAAATATACTTAAAAAATAAAAATCATGTGACAACCATATTCGTGAATTGGACGAAATTTTGTTATCTAAGTGCAATTCCGAAGCAGATACTACGGGTCAAAATCAAGAAGCCGCACGTTCTTCATTGAAGTAGCCATTTTCTCGTATGACGTCTGCACTCTACGTACACTAACAAAACTGCAAGAGAAAGAGAAACCAAACTAGTCACTGTCGGGTTACGCCGCCTGGCAGGATGACTCAGAAGATGTCCCACAACAGCCCTCTGGCGGTGCAACCTGGTACTAAAATTACACGATGCGTAGCTTTACAATTCAGGTTATTTCTGGGCCCCCCCTCGTATATGTTTAGATTATGTTTGTATATAATATTTACTTGTATCGTATGAATAAGGAAATATACTTATTTAAAGATTATAATTTTCTTGTTTTTGTTTTTTTTATACTTACACGTACCGGCGAATAGGCCCGTACAACCCTGTGCCAACCTTGTGGAATCAGTTATAACGGGTCATATTTTGAGTTCCTATGTAAACGTAATTGCGGTGCATTTTATCGTTTTATGCCGATCCCTCCGGGTTAAAATGAAAATAGTATACACTACCTTATTAATATCCCATTTTTTTTTACCAATTCTATGATTTATATCAATTTACACCCCTACCTTTTATAAAAAATAATACAATTCTTCAATTGAATGTAAAACAAACTATGTATTATATAAATAATAATAACAATAATGTTAAAATAAATAACTGTATTTTAGTTAATTAGATATATTATTGTAAAACTGAGTATATTGGTTTAAATAAATGTATAGTTAATATTTTAAATATTCAAAAGAACGATAATTGTAAATATCATACTCTGGAATTAGAAAATACTTGGGAAAAGATTCAAAACACAAACGAATTTATTATAATAAGCCCCAAGGAACAACAAATTCAAATTAATTGTGTAGGTAATACCTATAATAAAAAAATTAAAGGTATATTTGAATTAAAACTTATTAATAAATGTGTGGTAAATAATTTTAAGTTTGATACTATTCAAGAAACATATAAAGAAAGTTTTTTTGTTTTGGCGATGTGGTACCGCCAGCGTGAAGTTGGAGGTACCACTACAAATGATTAATTATCTCTGTTACAACAATGGCAATAAATTTGCGGTATACGGCAATAATTAGCAATAAATTAGCAAAAAATTATTGTGCCATAGTTTTTTTGTTTTGGCGATGTGGTACCGCCAGCGTGAAGTTGGAGGTACCACTACATATTATTAATTAACTCTGTTACTACAATAGCAATAAATTTGCGTTATACGGCAATAAATAGCAATAAATTAGCAAAAAATTACTGTACCATAGTTTTTTTGTTTTGGCGATGTGGTACCGACAGCGTGAAGTTGGAGGTACCACTACATATTATTAATTAACTCTGTTACTACAATAGCAATAAATTTGCGTTATACGGCAATAATTAGCAATAAATTAGCAAAAAATTATTGTGCCATAGTTTTTTTGTTTTGGCGATGTGGTACCGCCAGCGTGAAGTTGGAGGTACCACTACATGTTATTAATTAACTCTGTTACTACAATAGCAATAAATTTGCGTTATACGGCAAAAATTAGCAATAAATTAGCAAAAAATTATAGCATATTTTTTACACCGATATTCAAAAGTGGTACCTCTAACTTCACGGACCTACAAAACACAGTTTTCATGTATTTAAACTGTCATATTCATGTTTCTGTCGTGTATAATAGCTAATGTTGGTGAAAGCAAGATAAAAATGCTGTTTTAAGCATGCAAAAGCATACAAAACACCGTCTTCAAGTATTTAAACTGTCATATTCATGTATATGTCGTGTGTAATGGCTTATGTTTGCAAAATCAAGATAAAATAGATGTTATCAGCTTGCAAAAACATACAAAATGCTGTTTTCAAGTATTTAAACTGTCATATTCATGTTTCTGTCGTGTATAATAGCTAATGTTGGTGAAATCAAGATAAAAATGCTGTTTTAAGCATGTAAAAGCATACAAAACACCGTTTTCAAGTATTTATACTGTCATATTCATGTTTCTGTCGTGTATAATAGCTAATGTTGTGAAAGCAAGATAAAAATGCTGTTTTAAGCATGCAAAAGCATACAAAACACCGTCTTCAAGTATTTAAACTGTCATATTCATGTATATGTCGTGTGTTATGGCTTATGTTTGCAAAATCAAGATAAAATAGCTGTTTTCAGCTTGCAAAAACATAGAAAATGCAGTTTTCAAGTATTCAAACTGTCATATAAATGTTTCTGTCGTATATAATAGCTAATGTTGGTGAAAACAAGATACAAATTCTGTTTTAAGCATGCAAAAGCACACAAAACACCGTTTTCAAGTATTTAAACTGTCATATTTATGTATATGTCGTGTGTAATGGCTTATGTTTGAAAATCAAGATAAAATAGTTGTTTTCAGCTTGCAAAAACATACAAAATGCTGTTTTCAAGTACTTAAACTGTCATATTCACGTTTCTGTTGTGTATAATAGCAAATGTTGTGAAAGCAAGATAAAAATGCTGTTTTAAGCATGCAAAAGCATACAAAACACCGTTTTCAAGTATTTAAACTGTCATATTCATGTTTCTGTCGTGTATAATAGCTAATGTTGGTGAAAGCAAGATAAAAATGCTGTTCTAAGCATGCAAAAGCATACAAAACACCGTTTTCAAGTATTTAAATTGTCATATTCGTGTATATGTCGTGTGTAATGGCTTATGTTTGCAAAATCAAGATAAAATAGATGTTTTAGCTTGCAAAAACATACTAAATGCTGTTTTCAAGTATTTAAACTGTCATGTTCATATTTCTGTCGTGTATAATAGCTAATGTTGGTGAAATCAAGATAAAAATCCCGTTTTAAGCATGCAAAAGCATACAAAACACCGTTTTCAAGTATTTAAACTGTCATATTCATGTTTCTGTCATGTATAATAGCTAACGTTGGTAAAAGCAAGATAAAAATGCTGTTTTAAGCATGCAAAAGCATACAAAACACCGTCTTCAAGTATTTAAACTGTCATATTCATGTATATGTCGTGTGTTATGGCTTATGTTTGCAAAATCAAGATAAAATAGCTGTTTTCAGCTTGCAAAAACATAGAAAATGCAGTTTTCAAGTATTCAAACTGTCATATAAATGTTTCTGTCGTATATAATAGCTAATGTTGGTGAAAGCAAGATACAAATTCTGTTTTAAGCATGCAAAAGCACACAAAACACCGTTTTCAAGTATTTAAACTGTCATATTTATGTATATGTCGTGTGTAATGGCTTATGTTTGAAAATCAAGATAAAATAGTTGTTTTCAGCTTGCAAAAACATACAAAATGCTGTTTTCAAGTACTTAAACTGTCATATTCACGTTTCTGTTGTGTATAATAGCAAATGTTGTGAAAGCAAGATAAAAATGCTGTTTTAAGCATGCAAAAGCATACAAAACACCGTTTTCAAGTATTTAAACTGTCATATTCATGTTTCTGTCGTGTATAATAGCTAATGTTGGTGAAAGCAAGATAAAAATGCTGTTCTAAGCATGCAAAAGCATACAAAACACCGTTTTCAAGTATTTAAATTGTCATATTCGTGTATATGTCGTGTGTAATGGCTTATGTTTGCAAAATCAAGATAAAATAGATGTTTTAGCTTGCAAAAACATACTAAATGCTGTTTTCAAGTATTTAAACTGTCATGTTCATGTTTCTGTCGTGTATAATAGCTAATGTTGGTGAAATCAAGATAAAAATGCTTTTTTAAGCATGCAAAAGCATACAAAACACCGTTTTCAAGTATTTAAACTGTCATATTCATGTTTCTGTCCTGTATAATAGCTAATGTTGGTGAAAGCAAGATAAAAATCCCGTTTTAAGCATGCAAAAGCATACAAAACACCGTTTTCAAGTATTTAAACTGTCATATTCATGTTTCTGTCATGTATAATAGCTAACGTTGGTAAAAGCAAGATAAAAATGCTGTTTTAAGCATGCAAAAGCATACAAAACACCGTCTTCAAGTATGTAAACTGTCATATTCATGTATATGTCGTGTGTAATGGCCTATGTTTGCAAAATCAAGATAAAATAGCTGTTTTCAGCTTGCAAAAACATAGAAAATGCAGTTTTCAAGTATTCAAACTGTCATATAAATGTTTCTGTCGTATATAATAGCTAATGTTGGTGAAAGCAAGATACAAATTCTGTTTTAAGCATGCAAAAGCACACAAAACACCGTTTTCAAGTATTTAAACTGTCATATTTATGTATATGTCGTGTGTAATGGCTTATGTTTGAAAATCAAGATAAAATAGTTGTTTTCAGCTTGCAAAAACATACAAAATGCTGTTTTCAAGTACTTAAACTGTCATATTCACGTTTCTGTTGTGTATAATAGCAAATGTTGTGAAAGCAAGATAAAAATGCTGTTTTAAGCATGCAAAAGCATACAAAACACCGTTTTCAAGTATTTAAACTGTCATATTCATGTTTCTGTCGTGTATAATAGCTAATGTTGGTGAAAGCAAGATAAAAATGCTGTTCTAAGCATGCAAAAGCATACAAAACACCGTTTTCAAGTATTTAAATTGTCATATTCGTGTATATGTCGTGTGTAATGGCTTATGTTTGCAAAATCAAGATAAAATAGATGTTTTAGCTTGCAAAAACATACTAAATGCTGTTTTCAAGTATTTAAACTGTCATGTTCATGTTTCTGTCGTGTATAATAGCTAATGTTGGTGAAATCAAGATAAAAATGCTTTTTTAAGCATGCAAAAGCATACAAAACACCGTTTTCAAGTATTTAAACTGTCATATTCATGTTTCTGTCCTGTATAATAGCTAATGTTGGTAAAGCAAGATAAAAATGCTGTTTTAAGCATGCAAAAGCAAACAAAACACCGTTTTCAAGTATTTAAACTGTCATATTCATGTTTCTGTCGTGTATAATAGCTAATGTTGGTGAAAGCAAGATAAAAATCCCGTTTTAAGCATGCAAAAGCATACAAAACACCGTTTTCAAGTATTTATACTGTCATATTCATGTTTCTGTCATGTATAATAGCTAACGTTGGTAAAAGCAAGATAAAAATGCTGTTTTAAGCATGCAAAAGCATACAAAACACCGTCTTCAAGTATGTAAACTGTCATATTCATGTATATGTCGTGTGTAATGGCTTATGTTTGCAAAATCAAGATAAAATAGATGTTATCAGCTTGCAAAAACATACAAAATGCTGTTTTCAAGTATTTAAACTGTCATATTCATGTTTCTGTCGTGTATAATAGCTAATGTTGGTGAAAGCAAGATATAAATGCTGTTTTAAGCCTGCAAAAGCATACTAAACACCGTTTTCAAGCATTTAAACTGTCATATTCATGTTTCTGTCGTGTATAATAGCTAATATTGGTGAAAGCAAGATAAAAATGCTTTTTCAAGCATGCTAAAGCATACAAAACACCGTTTTGAAGTATTTAAAATGTCATATTCATATATATGTCCTGTGTTATGGCTTATGTTTGCAAAATCAAGATAAAATAGCTGTTTTCAGCTTGCAAAAACATACAAAATGCTGTTTTAAAGTATTTAAACTGTCATATTAATGTTTCTGTCGTGTATAATAGCTAATGTTGGTGAAAGCAAGATAAAAATTCTGTTTTAAGCATGCAAAAGCAAACAATACACCGTTTTCAAGTATTTAAACTGTCATATTCATGTTTCTGTCGTGTATAATAGCTAATGTTGGTGAAAGCAAGATAAAAATGCTGTTTTAAGCATGCAAAAGCATACAAAACACCGTCTTCAAGTATTTAAACTGTCATATTCATGTATATGTCGTGTGTAATGGCTTATGTTTGCAAAATCAAGATAAAATAGATGTTATCAGCTTGCAAAAACATACAAAATGCTGTTTTCATGTATTTAAACTGTCATATTCATGTTTCTGTCGTGTATAATAGCTAATGTTGGTGAAATCAAGATAAAAATGCTGTTTTAAGCATGCAAAAGCATACAAAACACCGTTTTCAAGTATTTAAACTGTCATATACATGTTTCTGTCGTGTATAATAGCTAATGTTGGTGAAAGCAAGATAAAAATGCTGTTTTAAGCATGCAAAAGCTTACAAAACACCGTTTTGAAGTATTTTAACTGTCATATCCATGTATATGTCCTGTGTTATGGCTTATGTTTGCAAAATCAAGATAAAATAGCTGTTTTCAGCTTGCAAAAACATAGAAAATGCTGTTTTGAAGTATTTAAACTGTCATATTAATGTTTCTGTCGTATATAATAGCTGATGTTGGTGAAAGCAAGATAAAAATTCTGTTTTAAGCATGCAAAAGCATACAAAACACCGTTTTCATGTAGTTAAACTGTCATATTCATGTTTCTGTCGTGTATAATAGCTGATGTTGGTGAAAGCAAGATAAAAATGCTGTTTTAAGCATGCAAAAGCATACAAAACACCGTCTTCAAGTATTTAAACTGTCATATTCATGTATATGTCGTGTGTTATGGCTAATGTTTGCAAAATCAAGATAAAATCGATGTTATCAGCTTGCAAAAACATACAAAATGCTGTTTTCAAGTATTTAAACTGTCATATTCATGTTTTTGTCGTGTATAATAGCTAATGTTGGTGAAAGCAAGATAAAAATGCTGTTTTAAGCATGCAAAAGCATACAAAACACCGTTTTGAAGTATTTAAACTGTCATATTCATGTATATGTCGTGTGTTATGGCTTATGTTTGCAAAATCAAGTTAAAAAAGCTGTTTTCAGCTTGCAAAAACATACAAAATGCTGTTTTCAAGTATTTAAACTGTCATATTAATGTTTCTGTCGTGTATAATAGCTAATGTTTTTGAAAGCAAGATAAAAATGTTGTTTTAAGCATGCAAAAGCAAACAAAACACCGTTTTCAAGTATTTAAACTGTCATATTCATGTTTCTGTCGTGTATAATAGCTAATGTTGGTGAAAGCAAGATAAAAATGCTGTTTTAAGCATGCAAAAGCATACAAAACACCGTCTTCAAGTATTCAAACTGTCATATTCATGTATATGTCGTGTGTAATGCCTTATGTTTGCAAAATCAAGATAAAATAGATGTTATCAGCTTGCAAAAACATACAAAATGCTGTTTTCAAGTTTTTAAACTGTCATATTCATGTTTCTGTCGTGTATAATAGCTAATGTTGGTGAAAGCAAGATTAAATTGCTGTTTTAGGCATGCAAAAGCATACTAAACACCGCTTTCAAGTATTTAAACAGTCATATTCATGTTTCTGTCGTGTATAATAGCTAATGTTGGTGAAAGCAAGATAAAGATGCTTTTTTAATCATGCAAAAGCATACAAAACACCGTTTTGAAGTATTTAAACTGTCATATTCATGTATATGTCGTGTGTTATGGCTTATTTTTGCAAAATCAAGTTAAAATAGCTGTTTTCAGCTTGCAAAAACATACAAAATTCTGTTTTCAAGTATTTAAACTGTCATATTAATGTTTCTGTCGTGTATAATAGCTAATGTTGGTGAAAGCAAGATAAAAATTCTGTTTTAAGCATGCAAAAGCAAACAAAACACAGTTTTCATGTATTTAAACTGTCATATTCATGTTTCTGTCGTGTATAATAGCTAATGTTGGTGAAAGCAAGATAAAAATGCTGTTTTAAGCATGCAAAAGCATACAAAACACCGTCTTCAAGTATTTAAACTGTCATATTCATGTATATGTCGTGTGTAATGGCTTATGTTTGCAAAATCAAGATAAAATAGATGTTATCAGCTTGCAAAAACATACAAAATGCTGTTTTCAAGTATTTAAACTGTCATATTCATGTTTCTGTCGTGTATAATAGCTAATGTTGGTGAAATCAAGATAAAAATGCTGTTTTAAGCATGTAAAAGCATACAAAACACCGTTTTCAAGTATTTATACTGTCATATTCATGTTTCTGTCGTGTATAATAACTAATGTTGTGAAAGCAAGATAAAAATGCTGTTTTAAGCATGCAAAAGCATACAAAACACCGTCTTCAAGTATTTAAACTGTCATATTCATGTATATGTCGTGTGTTATGGCTTATGTTTGCAAAATCAAGATAAAATAGCTGTTTTCAGCTTGCAAAAACATAGAAAATGCAGTTTTCAAGTATTCAAACTGTCATATAAATGTTTCTGTCGTATATAATAGCTAATGTTGGTGAAAGCAAGATACAAATTCTGTTTTAAGCATGCAAAAGCACACAAAACACCGTTTTCAAGTATTTAAACTGTCATATTTATGTATATGTCGTGTGTAATGGCTTATGTTTGAAAATCAAGATAAAATAGTTGTTTTCAGCTTGCAAAAACATACAAAATGCTGTTTTCAAGTACTTAAACTGTCATATTCACGTTTCTGTTGTGTATAATAGCAAATGTTGTGAAAGCAAGATAAAAATGCTGTTTTAAGCATGCAAAAGCATACAAAACACCGTTTTCAAGTATTTAAACTGTCATATTCATGTTTCTGTCGTGTATAATAGCTAATGTTGGTGAAAGCAAGATAAAAATGCTGTTCTAAGCATGCAAAAGCATACAAAACACCGTTTTCAAGTATTTAAATTGTCATATTCGTGTATATGTCGTGTGTAATGGCTTATGTTTGCAAAATCAAGATAAAATAGATGTTTTAGCTTGCAAAAACATACTAAATGCTGTTTTCAAGTATTTAAACTGTCATGTTCATGTTTCTGTCGTGTATAATAGCTAATGTTGGTGAAATCAAGATAAAAATGCTTTTTTAAGCATGCAAAAGCATACAAAACACCGTTTTCAAGTATTTAAACTGTCATATTCATGTTTCTGTCCTGTATAATAGCTAATGTTGGTAAAGCAAGATAAAAATGCTGTTTTAAGCATGCAAAAGCAAACAAAACACCGTTTTCAAGTATTTAAACTGTCATATTCATGTTTCTGTCGTGTATAATAGCTAATGTTGGTGAAAGCAAGATAAAAATCCCGTTTTAAGCATGCAAAAGCATACAAAACACCGTTTTCAAGTATTTAAACTGTCATATTCATGTTTCTGTCATGTATAATAGCTAACGTTGGTAAAAGCAAGATAAAAATGCTGTTTTAAGCATGCAAAAGCATACAAAAACACCGTCTTCAAGTATGTAAACTGTCATATTCATGTATATGTCGTGTGTAATGGCCTATGTTTGCAAAATCAAGATAAAATAGCTGTTTTCAGCTTGCAAAAACATAGAAAATGCAGTTTTCAAGTATTCAAACTGTCATATAAATGTTTCTGTCGTATATAATAGCTAATGTTGGTGAAAGCAAGATACAAATTCTGTTTTAAGCATGCAAAAGCACACAAAACACCGTTTTCAAGTATTTAAACTGTCATATTTATGTATATGTCGTGTGTAATGGCTTATGTTTGAAAATCAAGATAAAATAGTTGTTTTCAGCTTGCAAAAACATACAAAATGCTGTTTTCAAGTACTTAAACTGTCATATTCACGTTCTGTAGTGTATAATAGCAAATGTTGTGAAAGCAAGATAAAAATGCTGTTTTAAGCATGCAAAAGCATACAAAACACCGTTTTCAAGTATTTAAACTGTCATATTCATGTTTCTGTCGTGTATAATAGCTAATGTTGGTGAAAGCAAGATAAAAATGCTGTTCTAAGCATGCAAAAGCATACAAAACACCGTTTTCAAGTATTTAAATTGTCATATTCGTGTATATGTCGTGTGTAATGGCTTATGTTTGCAAAATCAAGATAAAATAGATGTTTTAGCTTGCAAAAACATACTAAATTCTGTTTTCAAGTATTTAAACTGTCATGTTCATGTTTCTGTCGTGTATAATAGCTAATGTTGGTGAAATCAAGATAAAAAATGCTTTTTTAAGCATGCAAAAGCATACAAAACACCGTTTTCAAGTATTTAAACTGTCATATTCATGTTTCTGTCCTGTATAATAGCTAATGTTGGTAAAGCAAGATAAAAATGCTGTTTTAAGCATGCAAAAGCAAACAAAACACCGTTTTCAAGTATTTAAACTGTCATATTCATGTTTCTGTCGTGTATAATAGCTAATGTTGGTGAAAGCAAGATAAAAATCCCGTTTTAAGCATGCAAAAGCATACAAAACACCGTTTTCAAGTATTTAAACTGTCATATTCATGTTTCTGTCATGTATAATAGCTAACGTTGGTAAAAGCAAGATAAAAATGCTGTTTTAAGCATGCAAAAGCATACAAAACACCGTCTTCAAGTATGTAAACTGTCATATTCATGTATATGTCGTGTGTAATGGCTTATGTTTGCAAAATCAAGATAAAATAGATGTTATCATCTTGCAAAAACATACAAAATGCTGTTTTCAAGTATTTAAACTGTCATATTCATGTTTCTGTCGTGTATAATAGCTAATGTTGGTGAAAGCAAGATATAAATGCTGTTTTAAGCCTGCAAAAGCATACTAAACACCGTTTTCAAGCATTTAAACTGTCATATTCATGTTTCTGTCGTGTATAATAGCTAATATTGGTGAAAGCAAGATAAAAATGCTTTTTCAAGCATGCTAAAGCATACAAAACACCGTTTTGAAGTATTTAAAATGTCATATTCATATATATGTCCTGTGTTATGGCTTATGTTTGCAAAATCAAGATAAAATAGCTGTTTTCAGCTTGCAAAAACATACAAAATGCTGTTTTCAAGTATTTAAACTGTCATATTAATGTTTCTGTCGTGTATAATAGCTAATGTTGGTGAAAGCAAGATAAAAATTCTGTTTTAAGCATGCAAAAGCAAACAATACACCGTTTTCAAGTATTTTAAACTGTCATATTCATGTTTCTGTCGTGTATAATAGCTAATGTTGGTGAAAGCAAGATAAAAATGCTGTTTTAAGCATGCAAAAGCATACAAAACACCGTCTTCAAGAATTTAAACTGTCATATTCATGTATATGTCGTGTGTAATGGCTTATGTTTGCAAAATCAAGATAAAATAGATGTTATCAGCTTGCAAAAACATACAAAATGCTGTTTTCATGTATTTAAACTGTCATATTCATGTTTCTGTCGTGTATAATAGCTAATGTTGGTGAAATCAAGATAAAAATGCTGTTTTAAGCATGCAAAAGCATACAAAACACCGTTTTCAAGTATTTAAACTGTCATATACATGTTTCTGTCGTGTATAATAGCTAATGTTGGTGAAAGCAAGATAAAAATGCTGTTTTAAGCATGCAAAAGCTTACAAAACACCGTTTTGAAGTATTTTAACTGTCATATCCATGTATATGTCCTGTGTTATGGCTTATGTTTGCAAAATCAAGATAAAATAGCTGTTTTCAGCTTGCAAAAACATAGAAAATGCAGTTTTCAAGTATTCAAACTGTCATATAAATGTTTCTGTCGTATATAATAGCTAATGTTGGTGAAAGCAAGATAAAAATGCTGTTTTAAGCATGCAAAAGCACACAAAACACCAGTTTCAACTATTTAAACTTTCATATTCAGGTATATGTCGTGTGTAATGGCTTATGTTTGCAAATTAAGATAAAATAGCTGTTTTCAGCCTGCAAAAACATACAAAATGCTATTTTCAAGTATTTGAACTGTCATATTCATGTTTCTGTCGTGTATAATTGCTAATGTTTGTGAAAGAAAGATAAAAATGCTGTTTTAAGAATGCAAAAGCAAACAAAACACCGTTTTCAAGTATTTAAACTGTCATATTCATGTATATGTCGTGTGTTATGGCTTATGTTTGCAAAATCAAGATAAAATAGCTGTTTTCAGCTTGCAAAAACATACAAAATGCTGTTTTCAAGTATTTAAACTGTCATATTAATGTTTCTGTCGTGTATAATAGCTAATGTTGGTGAAAGTAAGATAAACATGTTGTTTTAAGCATGCAAAAGCAAACAAAACACCGTTTTTAAGTATTGAAACTGTCATATTCATGTTTCTGTCGTGTATTATAGCTAATGTTGGTGAAAGCAAGATAAAAATGCTGTTTTAAGCATGCAAAAGCATACAAAACACCGTCTTCAAGTATTTAAACTGTCATATTCATGTATATGTCGTGTGTAATGGCTTATATTTGCAAAATCAAGATAAAATAGATGTTATCAGCTTGCAAAAACATACAAAATGCTGTTTTCAAGTATTTAAACTGTCATATTCATGTTTCTGTCGTGTATAATAGCTAATGTTGGTGAAAGCAAGATAAAAATGCTTTTTTAAGCATGCAAAAGCATACAAAACACCGTTTTGAAGTATTTAAATTGTCATATTCATGTATATGTCGTGTGTTATGGCTTATGTTTGCAAAATCAAGATAAAATAGCTGTTTTCAGCTTGCAAAAACATACAAAATGCTGTTTTCAAGTATGTAAACTGTCATATTAATGTTTCTGTCGTGTATAATAGCTAATGTTGGTGAAAGCAAGATAAAAATTCTGTTTTAAGCATGCAAAAGCAAAAAAAAACACCGTTTTCATGTATTTAAACTGTCATATTCATGTTTCTGTCGTGTATAATAGCTAATGTTGGTAAAAGCAAGATAAAAATGCTGTTTTAAGCATGCAAAAGCATACAAAACACCGTCTTCAAGTATTTAAACTGTCATATTCATGTATATGTCGTGTGTAATGGCTTATGTTTGCAAAATCAAGATAAAATAGATGTTGTCAGCTTGCAAAAACATACAAAATGCTGTTTTCAAGAATTTAAACTGTCATATTCATTTTTCTGTCGTGTATAATAGCTAATGTTGGTGAAATCTAGATAAAAATGCTGTTTCAAGCATGCAAAAGCATACAAAACACCGTTTTCAAGTATTTGTACTGTCATATTCATGTTTCTGTCGTGTATAATAGCTAATGTTGTGAAAGCAAGATAAAAATGCTGTTTTAAGCATGCAATAGCATACAAAACACCGTTTTGAAGTATTTAAACTGTCATATTCATGTATATGTCGTGTGTTATGGCTTATGTTTGCAAAATCAAGATAAAATAGCTGTTTTTAGCTTGCAAAAACATACAAAATGCTGTTTTCAAGTATTTAAACTGTCATTTTAATGTTTCTGTCGTGTATAATAGCTAATGTTGGTGAAAGCAAGATAAAAATGCTGTTTTAAGCATGCAAAAGCATACAAAACACCGTTTTTAAGTATTTAAACTGTCATATTCATGTTTCTGTCGTGTATAATAGCTAATGTTGGTGAAAGCAAGATAAAAATGCTGTTTTCAGCATGCAAAAGCATACAAAACACCGTTTTCAAGTATTTAAACTTTCATATTCAGGTATATGTCGTGTGTAATGGCTTATGTTTGCAAAATCAAGATAAAATAGCTATTTTCAGCTTGCAAAAACATACAAAATGCTATTTTCAAGTATTTGAACTGTCATATTCATGTTTCTGTCGTGTTTAATTGCTAATGTTTGTGAAAACAAGATAAAAATGCTGTTTTAAGAATGCAAAAGCAAACAAAACACCGTTTTCAAGTATTTAAACTGTCATATTCATGTTTCTGTCGTGTATAATAGCTAATGTTGGTGAAAGCAAGATAAAAATGCTGTTTTAAGCATGCAAAAGCATAAAAACACCGTTTTCAAGTATTTAAACTGTCATATTTATGTATATATGTCGTGTGTAATGGCTTATGGTTGCAAAATCAAGATAAAATAGATATTATCAGTTTGCAAAACATACAAAATGCGGTTTTCAAGTATTTAAACTGTCATATTCATGTTTCTGTAGTGTATAATAGCTAATGTTGGTGAAAGCTAGATAAAAATGCTGTTTTAATCATGCAAAAGCATACAAAACACCGTTTTCAAGTATCTAAACTGTCATATACATGTTTCTGTCGTGTATAATAGATAATGTTGGTGAAAGCAAGATAAAAATGCTGTTTTAAGCATGCAAAAGCATACAAAACACCGTTTTCAAGTATCTAAACTGTCATATTAATGTTTCTATCGTGTATAATAGCTGTTGTTGGTGAAAGCAAGATGCTGTTTTCTAGTATTTTACCTATCATATTCATGTTTCTTTAGTGTATAATAGCTAATGTTGGCGAAAGAAAGATAAAAATGCTGTTTAAAGCATGCAAAAGCATACAAAACACCGTTTTCAAGTATTTGAAATGTCATATTCATGTTTCTGTCGTGTATAATAGCTAATGTTGGTGAAAGCAAGATAAAAATGCTGTTTTAAGCATGCAAAAGCATACAAAACACCGTTTTCAAGTATTTAAACTGTCATATTCATGTTTCTGTCGTGTATAATAGCTAATGTTGGTAAAGCAAGATAAAAATGCTGTTTTAAGCATGCAAAAGCAAACAAAACACAGTTTTCAAGTATTTAAACTGTCATATTCATGTTTCTGTCGTGTATAATAGCTAATGTTGGTAAAAGCAAGATAAAAATGCTGTTTTAAGCATGCAAAAGCATACAAAACACCGTTTTAAGTATCTAAACTGTCATATTCATGTTTCTGTCGTGTATAATAGCTAACGTTGGTGAAAGCAAGAAAACAATGCTGTTTTAAGCATGCAAAAGCATACAAAACACCGTTTTCAAGTATTTAAACTGTCATATTCGTGTATATGTCGTGTGTAATGGCTTATGTTTGCAAAATCAAGATAAAATAGATGTATCAGCTTGCAAAAACATACTAAATGCTGTTTTCAAGTATTTAGACTGTCATATTCATGTTTCTGTCGTGTATAATAGCTAATGTTGGTGAAATCAAGATAAAAATGCTGTTTTAAGCATGCAAAAGCATACAAAACACCGTTTTCAAGTAATTGAACTGTCATATTCATGTTTCTGTCGTGTATAATAGCTAATGTTGGTGAAAGCAAGATAAAAATGCTGTTTTAAGCATGCAAAAGCATACAAAACACCGTTTTCAAGTATTTAAACTGTCATATTCATGTTTCTGTCATGTATAACAGCTAATGTTGGTAAAAGCAAGATAAAAATGCTGTTTTAAGCATGCAAAAGCATACAAAAGACCGTCTTCAAGTATTTAAACTGTCATATTCATGTTTCTGTCGTGTATAATAGCTAATGTTGGTGAAAGCAAGATAAAAATTCTGTTTTAAGCATGTAAAAGCATACAAAACACCGTCTTCAAGTATTTAAACTGTCATATTCATGTATATGTCGTGTGTAATGGCTTATGTTTGCAAAATAAAGATAAAATAGATGTTATCAGCTTGCAAAAACATACAAAATGCTGTTTTCAAGTATTTAAACTGTCATATTCATGTTTCTGTCGTGTATAATAGCTAATGTTGGTGAATGCAAGATAAAAATTCCGTTTTAAGCATGCAAAAGTAAACAAAACACCGTTTTCAAGTATTTAAACTGTCATATTAATGTTTCTGTCGTGTATAATAGCTAATGTTGGTGAAAGCAAGATAAAAATGCTGTTTTAAGCATGCAAAAGCATACAAAACACCGTCTTCAAATATTTAAACTGTAATATTCATGTATATGTCGTGTGTAATGGCTTATGTTTGCAAAATCAAGATAAAATAGCTGTTTTCAGCTTGCAAAAACATACAAAATGCTGTTTTAAGTATTTAATCTGCCATATTCAGGTTTCTGTCGTGTATAATAGCAAATGTTGGTGAAAGCAAGATAAAAATTCTGTTTTAAGCATGCAAAAGCAAACAAAACATAATTTTCAAGTACTTAAACTGTCATATTCATGTTTTTGTCGTGTATAATAGCTAATGTTGGTGAAAGCAAGATAAAAATGCTGTTTTAAGCATGCAAAAGCATACAAAACACCGTTTTCAAGTATTTAAACTGTCATATTCATGTATATGTCGTGTATGTAATGGCTTATGTTTGCAAAATTAAGATAAAAAAACTGTTTTCAGCTTTCAAAAACATACAAAATGCTGTTTTCAAGTATTTAAACTGTCATATTCATGTTTCTGTCGTGTATAATAGCTAATTTTGGTGAAAGCAAGATAAAAATGCTGTTTTAAGCATGCAAAGCAAACAAAACACCGGTTTTAAGTATTTAAACTGTCATATTCATGTTTCTGTCGTGTATATTAGCTAATGTAGGTGACAGCAAAATAAAAATGCTGTTTTAAGCATGCAAAAGCATACAAAACACCGTTTTCAAGTATTTAAACTGTCATATTCATGTATATGTCGTGTGTAATGGCTTATGTTTGCAAATCAAGATAAAAATGCTGTTTTAAGCATGCAATAGCATACAAAACACCGTTTTCAAGTATTTAAACTGTCATATTCATGTTTCTGTCGTATATAATAGCTAATGTTGGTGAAAGCAAGATAAAAATGCTGTTTTTTAGCGCAAAAGCCTACAAAACACCGTTTTCAAGTATTTAAACTGTCATATTCATGTTTCTGTCGTGTATAATAGCTAATGTTGGTGAAAGCAAGATAAAAATGCTGTTTTAAGCATGCAAAAGCATACAAAACACCGTTTTCAAGTATTTAAACTGTCATATTCATGTATATTTCGTGTGTAATGGCTTATGTTTGCAAAATCAAGATAAAATAGCTGTTTTCAGCTTGCAAAAACATGCAAAATGCTGTTTTCAAGTATTTAAACTGTCATATTCATGTTTCTGTCGTATATAATAGATAATGATGGTGAAGGCAAGATAAAAATGCTGTTTTAAGCATGCAAAAGCAAACAAAACACCGTTTTTAAGTATTTTAACTGTCATATTCATGTTTCTGTCGTGCATAATAGCTAATGTTGGTGAAAGCAAGATAAAAATGCTGTTTTAAGCATGCAAAAAAATACAAAAAACCGTTTTCAAGTATTTAAACTGTCATATTCATGTTTCTGTCGTGTATAATAGCTAATGTTGGTGAAAGCAAGATAAAAATGCTGTTTTAAGCATGCAAAAGCATACAAAACACCGTCTTCAAGTATTTAAACTGTCATATTCATGTATATGTCGTGTGTAATGGCTTATGTTTGCAAAATCAAGATAAAATAGATGTTATCAGCTTGCAAAAACATACAAAATACTGTTTTCAAGTATTTAAACTGTCATATTCATTTTTCTGTCGTGTATAATAGCTAATGTTGGTGAAATCAAGATAAAAATGCTGTTTTAAGCATGCAAAAGCATACAAAACACCGTTTAAGTATTTATACTGTCATATTCATGTTTCTGTCGTGTATAATAGCTAATGTTGTGAAAGCAAGATAAAAATGCTGTTTTAAGCATGCAATAGCATACAAAACACCGTTTTGAAGTATTTAAACTGTCATATTCATGTATATGTCGTGTGTTATGGCTTATGTTTGCAAAATCAAGATAAAATAGCATTTTTCAGCTTGCAAAAACATACAAAATGCTATTTTCAAGTATTTGAACTGTCATATTCATGTTTCTGTCGTGTATAATTGCTAATGTTTGTGAAAACAAGATAAAAATGCTGTTTTAAGAATGCAAAAGCAAACAAAACACCGTTTTCAAGTATTTAAACTGTCATATTCATGTTTCTGTCGTGTATAATAGCTAATGTTGGTGAAAGCAAGATAAAAATGCTGTTTTAAGCATGCAAAAGCATACAAAACACCGTTTTCAAGTATTTAAACTGTCATATTCATGTATATTTCGTGTGTAATGGCTTATGTTTGCAAAATCAAGATAAAATAGCTGTTTTCAGCTTGCAAAAACATGCAAAATGCTGTTTTCAAGTATTTAAACTGTCATATTCATGTTTCTGTCGTATATAATAGCTAATGATGGTGAAGGCAAGATAAAAATGCTGTTTTAAGCATGCAAAAGCAAACAAAACACCGTTTTTAAGTATTTAAACTGTCATATTCATGTTTCTGTCGTGCATAATAGCTAATGTTGGTGAAAGCAAGATAAAAATGCTGTTTTAAGCATGCAAAAAAATACAAAAAACCGTTTTCAAGTATTTAAACTGTCATATTCATGTTTCTCTCGTGTATAATAGCTAATGTTGGTGAAAGCAAGATAAAAATGCTGTTTTAAGCATGCAAAAGCATACAAAACAGCGTCTTCAAGTATTTAAACTGTCATATTCATGTATATGTCGTGTGTAATGGCTTATGTTTGCAAAATCAAGATAAAATAGATGTTATCAGCTTGCAAAAACATACAAAATACTGTTTTCAAGTATTTAAACTGTCATATTCATTTTTCTGTCGTGTATAATAGCTAGTGTTGGTGAAATCAAGATAAAAATGCTGTTTTAAGCATGCAAAAGCATACAAAACACCGTTTTAAGTATTTATACTGTCATATTCATGTTTCTGTCGTGTATAATAGCTAATGTTGTGAAAGCAAGATAAAAATGCTGTTTTAAGCATGCAATAGCATACAAAAACACCGTTTTGAAGTATTTAAACTGTCATATTCATGTATATGTCGTGTGTAATGGCTTATGTGTGCAAAATCAAGATAAAATAGCTGTTTTCAGTTTGCAAAACATACAAAATGCGGTTTTCAAGTATTTAAACTGTCATATTCATGTTTTTGTAGTGTATAATAGCTAATGTTGGTGAAAGCAAGATAAAAATGCTGTTTTAATCATGCAAAAGCATACAAAACACCGTTTTCAAGTATCTAAAATGTCATATTCATGTTTCTGTCGTGTATAATAGCTAATGTTGGTGAAAGCAAGATAAAAATGCTGTTTTAAGCATGCAAAAGCATACAAAACACCGTTTTCAAGTATCTAAACTGTCATATTCATGTTTCTATCGTGTATAATAGCTAATGTTGGTGAAAGCAAGATGCTGTTTTCTAGTATTTTAACTGTCATATTCATGTTTCTTTCGTGTATAATAGCTAATGTTGGTGAAAGCAAGATAAAAATGCTGTTTTAAGCATGCAAAAGCAAACAAAACACCGTTTTCAAGTATTTAAACTGTCATATTCATGTTTCAGTCGTGTATAATAGCTAATATTGGTGAAAGCAAGATAAAAATGCTGTTTTAAGCATGCAAAAGCATACAAAACACCGTTTTCAAGTATTAAAACTGTAATATTCATGTTTCTGTCATGTGTAATAGCTAATGTTGGTAAAAGCAAGATAAAAATGCTGTTTTAAGCATGCAAAAGCATACGAAACACCGTCTTCAAGTATTTAAACTGTCATATTCATGTATATGTCGTGTGTAATGGCTTATGTTTGCAAAATCAAGATAAAATCGATGTTATCAGCTTGCAAAAACATACAAAATGCTGTTTTCAAGTACTTAAACTGTCATATTCATGTTTCTGTCGTGTATAATAGCTAATGTTGGTGAAATCAAGATAAAAATGCTATTTAAGCATGCAAAAGCATACAAAACACCGTTTTCAAGTATTTAAACTGTCATATTCATGTTTCTATCGTGTATAATAGCTAATGTTGGTAAAGCAAGATAAAAATGCTGTTTTAAGCATGCAAAAGCAAACAAAACCGTTTTCAAGTATTTAAACTGTCATATTCATGTTTCTGTCGTGTATAATAGCTAATGTTAGTAAAAGCAAGATAAAAATGCTGTTTTAAGCATGCAAAAGCATACAAAACACCGTTTTAAGTATCTAAACTGTCATGTTCATGTTTCTGTCGTGTATAATATCTAACGTTGGTGAAAGCAAGAAAAAAATGCTGTTTTAAGCATGCAAAAGCATACAAAACACCGTTTTCAAGTATTTAAACTGTCGTATTCGTGTATATGTCGTGTGTAATGGCTTATGTTTGCAAAATCAAGATAAAATAGATGTATCAGCTTGCAAAAACATACTAAATGCTGTTTTCAAGTATTTAGACTGTCATATTCATGTTTCTGTCGTGTATAATAGCTAATGTTGGTGAAAGCAAGATAAAAATGCTGTTTTAAGCATGCAAAAGCATACAAAACACCGTTTTCAAGTATTTAAACTGTCATATTCATGTATATGTCGTGTGTAATGGCTTATGTTTGCAAAATCAAGATAAAATCGTTGTTATCAGCTTGCAAAAACATACAAAATGCTGTTTTCAAGTATTTAAACTGTCATATTCATGTTTCTGTCGTGTATAATAGCTAATGTTGGTGAAAGCAAGATAAAAATGCTGTTTTAAGCATGCAAAAGCATACAAAACACCGTTTTCAAGTATTTAAACTGTCATATTCATGTTTCTGTATTGTATAATAGCTAATGTTGGTAAAAGCAAGATAAAAATGCTGTTTTAAGCATGCAAAAGCATACAAAACACCGTCTTCAAGTATTTAAACTGTCATATTCATGTTTCTGTCGTGTATAATAGCTAATGTTGGTGAAAGCAAGATAAAAATTCTGTTTTAAGCATGCAAAAGCATACAAAACACCGTCTTCAAGTATTTAAACTGTCATATTCATGTATATGTCGTGTGTAATGGCTTATGTTTGCAAAATAAATATAAAATAGATGTTATCAGCTTGCAAAAACATACAAAATGCTGTTTTCAAGTATATAAACTGTCATATTCATTTTTCTGTCGTGTATAATAGCTAATGTTGGTGAATGCAAGATAAAAATTCCGTTTTAAGCATGCAAAAGCAAACAAAACAACGTTTTCAAGTATTTAAACTGTCATATTCATGTTTCTGTCGTGTATAATAGCTAATGTTGGTGAAAGCAAGATAAAAATGCTGTTTTAAGCATGCAAAAGCATACAAAACACCGTTTTCAAGTATTTAAACTGTCATATTTATGTATATATGTCGTGTGTAATGGCTTATGGTTGCAAAATCAAGATAAAATAGATATTATCAGTTTGCAAAACATACAAAATGCGGTTTTCAAGTATTTAAACTGTCATATTCATGTTTCTGTAGTGTATTATAGCTAATTTTGGTGAAAGCAAGATAAAAATGCTGTTTTAATCATGCAAAAGCATACAAAACACCGTTTTCAAGTATCTAAACTGTCATATTCATGTTTCTGTCGTGTATAATAGCTAATGTTGGTGAAAGCAAGATAAAAATGCTGTTTTAAGCATGCAAAAGCATACAAAACACCGTTTTCAAGTATCTATACTGTCATATTCATGTTTCTATCGTGTATAATAGCTAATGTTGGTGAAAGCAAGATGCTGTTTTTTAGTATTTTAACTGTCATATTCATGTTTCTTTCGTGTATAATAGCTAATGTTGGTGAAAGAAAGATAAAAATGCTGTTTTAAGCATGCAAAAGCATACAAAACACCGTTTTCAAGTATTTAAACTGTCATATTCATGTTTCTGTCGTGTATAATAGCTAATGTTGGTGAAAGCAAGATAAAAATGCTGTTTTAAGCATGCAAAAGCTTACAAAACACCGTTTTCAAGTATTTAAACTGTCATATTCATGTTTCTGTCGTCTATTATAGCTAATGTTGGTAAAGCAAGATAAAAATGCTGTTTTAAGCATGCAAAAGCAAACAAAACACCGTTTTCAAGTATATAAACTGTCATATTCATGTTTCTGTCGTGTATAATAGCTAATGTTGGTAAAAGCAAGATAAAAATGCTGTTTTAAGCATGCAAAAGCATACAAAACACCGTTTTAAGTATCTAAACTGTCATATTCATGTTTCTGTCGTGTATAATAGCTAACGTTGGTGAAAGCAAGAAAAAAATGCTGTTTTAATCATGCAAAAGCATACAAAACACCGTTTTCAAGTATTTAAACTGTCATATTCGTGTATATGTTGTGTGTAATGGCTTATGTTCGCAAAATCAAGAGATAAAATAGATGTATCAGCTTGCAAAAACATACTAAATGCTGTTTTCAAGTATTTAGACTGTCATATTCATGTTTCTGTCGTGTATAATAGCTAATGTTGGTAAAAGCAAGATAAAAATGCTGTTTTAAGCATGCAAAAGCATACAAAACACCGTCTTCAAGTATTTAAACTGTCATATTCATGTTTCTGTCGTGTATAATAGCTAATGTTGGTGAAAGCAAGATAAAAATTCTGTTTTAAGCATGCAAAAGCATACAAAACACCGTTTTCAAGTATTTAAACTGTCATATTCATGTATATGCCGTGTGTAATGGCTTATGTTTACAAAATAAAGATAAAATAGATGTTATCAGCTTGCAAAAACATACAAAATGCTGTTTTCAAGTATTTAAACTGTCATATTAATGTTTCTGTCGTGTATAATAGCTAATGTTGGTGAATGCAAGATAAAAATTCCGTTTTAAGCATGCTAAAGCAAACAAAACACCGTTTTCAAGTATTTAAACTGTCATATTCATGTTTCTGTCGTGTATAATAGCTAATGTTGGTGAAAGCAAGATAAAAATGCTGTTTTAAGCATGCAAAAGCATACAAAACACCGTCTTCAAATATTTAAACTGTCATATTCATGTATATGTCGTGTGTATTGCCTTATGTTTGCAAAATCAAGATAAAATAGCTGTTTTCAGCTTGCAAAAACATACAAAATGCTGTTTTCAAGTATTTAATCTGCCATATTCATGTTTCTGTCGTGTATAATAGCAAATGTTGGTGAAAGCAAGATAAAAATGCTGTTTTAAGCATGCAAAAGCAAACAAAACACCATTTTCAAGTATTTAAACTGTTATATTCATGTTTTTGTCGTGTATTATAGCTAATGTTGGTGAAAGCAAGATAAAAATGCTGTTTTAAGCATGCAAAAGCATACAAAACAACGTTTTCAAGTATTTAAACTGTCATATTCATGTATATGTCGTGTGTAATGGCTTATGTTTGCAAAATCAAGATAAAATAGCTGTTTTCAGCTTTCAAAAACATACAAAATGCTGTTTTCAAGTATTTAAACTGTCATATTCATGTTTCTGTCGTGTATAATAGCTAATGTTGGTGAAATCAAGATAAAAATGCTGTTTTAAGCATGCAAAAGCATACAAAACACCGTTTTCAAGTATTTAAACTGTCATATTCATGTTTCTGTCGTATATAATAGCTAATGTTGGTGAAAACAAGATAAAAATGCTGTTTTAAGCGCAAAAGCCTACAAAACACCGTTTTCAAGTATTTAAACTGTCATATTCATGTTTCTGTCGTGTATAATAGCTAATGTTGGTGAAAGCAAGATAAAAATGCTGTTTTAAGCATGCAAAAGCATACAAAACACCGTTTTCAAGTATTTAAACTGTCATATTCATGTATATGTCGTGTGTAATGGCTTATGTTTGCAAAATCAAGATAAAATAGCTGTTTTCATCTTGCAAAAACATGCAAAATGCTGTTTTCAAGTATTTAAACTGTCATATTCATGTTTCTGTCGTATATAATAGCTAATGTTGGTGAAGGCAAGATAAAAATGCTGTTTTAAGCATGCAAAAGCAAAAAAAACACCGTTTTTAAGTATTTAAACTGTCATATTCTTGTTTCTGTCGTGCATAATAGCTAATGTTGGTGAAAGCAAGATGAAAATGCTGTTTTAAGCATGCAAAAAAATACAAAAAACCCTTTTTAAATATTTAAACTGTCATATTCATGTTTCTGTCGTGTATAATAGCTAATGTTGGTGAAAGCAAGATAAAAATGCTATTTTAAGCATGCAAAAGCATACAAAACACCGTTTTCAAGTATCTGAACTGTCATATTCATGTTTCTGACGTGTATAATAGCTAATGTTGGTGAAAACAAGATAAAAATGCTGTTTTAAGCATGCAAAAGCGTACAAAACACCGTTTTCAAGTATTTAAACTGTCTTATTCATGTTTCTGTCGTGTATAATAGCTTATGTTGGTGAAAGCAAGATAAAAATATTGTTTTAAGCATGCAAATGCATCCAAAACACCGTTTTCAAATATTTAAACTGTCATATTCATGTATATGTCGTGTGTAATGACTTATGTTTGCAAAATCAAGATAAAATAGCTGGTGAAAGCAAGATAAAAATGCTGTTTTAAGCATGCAAAAGCATACAAAACACCGTTTTCAAGTAATTAAATTGTCATATTCATGTATATGTCGTGTGCAATGGCTTATGTTTGCAAAATCAATATAAAATAGATGTATCAGCTTGCAAAAACATACAAAATGCTGTTTTCAAGTATTTAAAATGTCATATTCATGTTTCTGTCGTGTATAATAGCTAATGTTGGTGAAAGCAAGATAAAAATGCTATTTTAAGCATGCAAAAGCATACAAAACACCGTTTTCAAGTATTTAATCTGTCATATTCATGTATATGTCGTGTGTAATGGCTTATGTGTGCAAAATCAAGATAAAATAGCTGTTTTCAGCTTGCAAAAACATACAAAATGCTGTTTTCAAGTATTTAATCTGTCATATTAATGTTTCTGTCGTGTATAATAGCTAATGTTGGTGAAAGCAAGATAAAATGCTGTTTTCAGTATGCAAAAGCAAACAAAACACCGTTTTTAAGTATTTAAACTGTCATATTCTTGTTTCTGTCGTGCATAATAGCTAATGTTGGTGAAAGCAAGATAAAAATACTGTTTTAAGCATGCAAAAGCAAACAAAACAACGTTTTCAAGTATTTAAACTGTCGTGTTCATGTTTCTGTCGTGTATAATAGGTAATGTTGGTGAAAGCAAGATAAAAATGCTGTGTTAAGCATGCAAAAGCATACAAAACACCGTTTTCAAGTATCTAAACTGTCATATTCATGTTTCTGTCGTGTATAATAGCCAATGTTGGTGAAAACAAGATAAAAATGCTGTTTTAAGCATGCAAAAGCGTACAAAACACCGTTTTCAAGTATTTAAACTGTCATATTCATGTTTCTGCCGTGTATTATAGCTTATGTTGGTGAAAGCAAGATAAAAATACTGTTTTAAGCATGAAAATGCATCCAAAACACCGTTTTCAAATATTTAAACTGTCATATTCATGTATATGTCATGTGTAATGACTTATGTTTGCAAAATCAAGATAAAATAGCTGGTGAAAACAAGATAAAAATGCTGTTTTAAGCATTCAAAAGCATACAAAACACCGTTTTCAAGTATTTAAACTGTCATATTCATGTTTCTGTCGTGTATAATAGCTAATGTTGGTGAAAACAAGATAAAAATGCTGTTTTAAGCATGCAAAAGCGTACAAAACACCGTTTTCAATATTTAAACTGTCATATTCATGTTTCTGTCGTGTATTATAGCTTATGCTGGTGAAAGCAAGATAAAAATACTGTTTTAAGCATGCAAATGCATCCAAAACACCGTTTTCAAATATTTAAACTGTCATATTCATGTATATGTCATGTGTAATGACTTATGTTTGCAAAATCAAGATAAAAAAGCTGGTGAAAGCAAGATAAAAATGCTGTTTTAAGCATTCAAAAGCATACAAAACACCGTTTTCAAGTATTTAAACTGTCATATTCATGTTTCTGTCGTGTATAATAGCTAATGTTGGTGAAAGCAAGATAAAAATGCTGTTTTAAGCATGCAAAAGCATACAAAACACCGTTTTCAAGTAATTAAATTGTCATATTCATGTATATGTCGTGTGTAATGGCTTTTGTTTGCAAAATCAAGATAAAATAGATGTATCAGCTTGCAAAAACATACAAAATGCTGTTTTCAAGTATTTAAAATGTCATATTCATGTTTCTGTCGTGTATAATATCTAATGTAGGTGAAAGCAAGATAAAAATGCTGTTTTAAGTATGCAAAAGCGTACAAAACACCGTTTTCAAGTATTTAAACTGTCATATTCATGTTTCTGTCGTGTATAATAGCTTATGTTGGTGAAAGCAAGATAAAAATACTGTTTTAAGCATGCAAATGCATCCAAAACACCGTTTTCAAATAGTTAAACTGTCATATTCATGTATATGTCGTGTGTAATGACTTATGTTTGCAAAATCAAGATAAAATAGCTGGTGAAAGCAAGATAAAAGTGCTGTTTTAAGCATGCAAAAGCATACAAAACACCGTTTTCAAGTAATTAAATTGTCATATTCATGTATATGTCGTGTGTAATGGCTTATGTTTGCAAAATCAATATAAAATAGATGTTACAGCTTGCTAAAACATACAAAATGCTGTTTTCAAGTATTTAAAATGTCATATTCATGTTTCTGTCGTGTATAATAGCTAATGTTGGTGAAAGCAAGATAAAATGCTGTTTTAAGTATGCAAAAGCAAACAAAACACCGTTTTTAAGTATATAAATTGTCATATTCATGTTTCTTTCGTGTATAATAGCTAATGTTGGTGAAAGCAAGATAAAAATGCTGTTTTAAGCATGCAAAAGCAAACAAAACAACGTTTTCAAGTATTTAAACTGTCATATTCATGTTTCTGTCGTGTATAATAGCTAATGTTGGTGAAAGCAAGATAAAAATGCTGTTTTAAGCATGCAAAAGCATACAAAACACCGTTTTCAAGTATCTAAACTGTCATATTTATGTTTCTATCGTGTATAATAGCTAATGTTGGTGAAAGCAAGATGCTGTTTTCTAGTATTTTAACTGTCATATTCATGTTTCTTTCGTGTATAATAGCTAATGTTGGTGAAAGCAAGATAAAAATGCTGTTTTAAGCATGCAAAAGCAAACAAAACACCGTTTTCAAGTATTTAAACTGTCATATTCATGTTTCAGTCGTGTATAATAGCTAATATTGGTGAAAGCAAGATAAAAATGCTGTTTTAAGCATGCAAAAGCATACAAAACACCGTTTTCAAGTATTAAAACTGTAATATTCATGTTTCTGTCATGTGTAATAGCTAATGTTGGTAAAAGCAAGATAAAAATGCTGTTTTAAGCATGCAAAAGCATACGAAACACCGTCTTCAAGTATTTAAACTGTCATATTCATATATATGTCGTGTGTAATGGCTTATGTTTGCAAAATCAAGATAAAATCGATGTTATCAGCTTGCAAAAACATACAAAATGCTGTTTTCAAGTACTTAAACTGTCATATTCATGTTTCTGTCGTGTATAATAGCTAATGTTGGTGAAATCAAGATAAAAATGCTATTTAAGCATGCAAAAGCATACAAAACACCGTTTTCAAGTATTTAAACTGTCATATTCATGTTTCTGTCGTGTATAATAGCTAATGTTGGTGAAAGCAAGATAAAAATGCTGTTTTAAGCATGCAAAAGCATACAAAACACCGTTTTGAAGTATTTAAACTGTCATATTCATGTATATGTCGTGTGTAATGGCTTATGTTTGCAAAATCAAGATAAAATCGTTGTTATCAGCTTGCAAAAACATACAAAATGCTGTTTTCAAGTATTTAAACTGTCATATTCATGTTTCTGTCGTGTATAATAGCTAATGTTGGTGAAAGCAAGATAAAAATGCTGTTTTAAGCATGCAAAAGCATACAAAACACCGTTTTCAAGTATTTAAACTGTCATATTCATGTTTCTGTCGTGTATAATAGCTAATGTTGGTAAAGCAAGATAAAAATGCTGTTTTAAGCATGCAAAAGCAAACAAAACACCGTTTTCAAGTATTTAAACTGTCATATTCATGTTTCTGTCGTGTATAATAGCTAATGTTAGTAAAAGCAAGATAAAAATGCTGTTTTAAGCATGCAAAAGCATACAAAACACCGTTTTAAGTATCTAAACTGTCATATTCATGTTTCTGTCGTGTATAATATCTAACGTTGGTGAAAGCAAGAAAAAAATGCTGTTTTAAGCATGCAAAAGCATACAAAACACCGTTTTCAAGTATTTAAACTGTCGTATTCGTGTATATGTCGTGTGTAATGGCTTATGTTTGCAAAATCAAGATAAAATAGATGTATCAGCTTGCAAAAACATACTAAATGCTGTTTTCAAGTATTTAGACTGTCATATTCATGTTTGTGTCGTGTATAATAGCTAATGTTGGTGAAATCAAGATAAAAATGCTGTTTTAAGCATGCAAAAGCATACAAAACACCGTTTTCAAGTAATTAAACTGTCATATTAATGTTTCTGTCGTGTATAATAGCTAATGTTGGTGAAAGCAAGATAAAAATGCTGTTTTAAGCATGCAAAAGCATACAAAACACCGTTTTCAAGTATTTAAACTGTCATATTCATGTTTCTGTATTGTATAATAGCTAATGTTGGTAAAAGCAAGATAAAAATGCTGTTTTAAGCATGCAAAAGCATACAAAACACCGTCTTCAAGTATTTAGACTGTCATATTCATGTTTCTGCCGTGTATAATAGCTAATGTTGGTGAAAGCAAGATAAAAATGCTGTTTTAAGCATGCAAAAGCATACAAAACACCGTCTTCAAGTATTTAAACTGTCATATTCATATATATGTCGTGTGTAATGGCTTATGTTTGCAAAATCAAGA